>PVKE010005973.1:0-43846 GCA_004027555.1 Craseonycteris thonglongyai
TGAGTAATGCTGCTATGAACATTGGTATACAGATATCTGGTGAAGTCCCTCCTTTCAAATCTTTTGTGTGTGTGTGTGTGTGTGTGTTACACACACACACACACACACAGTGTTCCCTCGCCACGTTGCGCTTCATGTTTTGCGGCTTCAGTGCTTCGCGGGTTTTTCCAAAATATTCATCAAAAAATAAAAATGAAAAAATACAACCATGTCGGCAGCCACATGGCGGAAAGGAGCGTTGTTTCATGTGGATGCGCGAGAGAGAAGGATCCCTGGTGTCAAACAAAGAGATGAGGTGACTCAGAGTCCATCCCACGGGCTCTCATAAAGGCGCGTGATGGGTTTCCGGTGCGACATCGACCCATGAGAAAATTCCTAGAGGCAAATCCTACTTCGAGGTTTTTCAGCTTTCGCGGAAGGTTCTGGTCCCCATTAACCGCGAAAAACGAGGGATCGCTGTATATACACACGTATATATATATAGACAGTTTTCTGTCTTTAAAAATGGGTATACTGTCTATCTGGTTGTGTTGCTGGGAGGGTAATTGAGATTATACATGTAAAGCTCACAGCAGAGAACCCGGCACATAGCTGGTGCACAGGACCTATACCACAAAGCCAAAAGTACTCTGGCCACCTACTTTTTAAGTGAGTGTGTGGGTTATGGTTTAGGGGAAGGTCTACGAGGAGACACCCCTCCAAAAAAGCCAAACAGAATTTATTTATTTAAAAAATGTGCATTTAATCCTACATATCTAAATTTCAGTCACTTTCAAAGTACTGTCCATTTGATCCAATACACCTATCGAGACTTTTTTCACTGCTCGAAATAATTTTTGAACTTGTGGATTTTGATGCCTTTTACTGCTTTTGCCTTTTTTGTTTGTTTTACCTTTTCTACACTGGCAAAACATTTCCCTTTGAGGACTTTTTTTCACTGGGGAAACAAAAGAAGGCACTCAGGGCAAGACCGGTGAATGGGGAGGTGAGGCATGGAGGTCATGCCGTTTTTTGGTAAAAAATGAACATTCAGGCTGTGTGGGCAGGTGCATTGTCAGGCTGCATGTTGTTTGTGCAAATCACCCATCATGAAATGGGCAAAGGCATTGAAAGAGTCTCCAAACATTTTTACTAAGGCTGAAAGCAGCCTCTCACAGAATGCCAACTGGTACACTGATGCAGATGGGTTCCTAGAACACTCACATAGCAGGGGAAGCCTGTCCTATAAGGTGCCCAGATGCAGAAGATAATCCTGTTTTGGGTCCCCCTTCCTATAAGAGAAGAAGTAATCCTAGAATGTGAAAAAACAGATTAGATAGATAGATAGATAGATAGATAGATAGATAGATAGATAGATGATAGATAGATGATAGATAGACGATAGATAGATAGATAGATAGATAGATAGATAGATTAGATTAGATAGATAGAAAAATGAGAAAGGGAAGGGATGGGGGAAGGGAAGAGAGAGCCAGATATCTTTGCCCAGAGAAAGACTTGGGTCACTTTGATGTGAATATAACCTGGGAACAAGGAGTAGGCTGAAAGGTCCCAATTCAAATCCACGCCCTGCTGTTGCTTTAAATTTGGTTCCTTTTTCGTTGACATTAACTGACATTAACTCATCTGTCAGTTGAAATGATTTGCAGTGGTACATTAAACTCCTTGTAAAACCGTGACTGCAGTTTATTCTCAGAGCAGATATATGATGGCAGGCAGTGGATTTCAGAAGCGTGTAGCACATAGCTGGGCTTCTGTCCAGATCTGTTCTCCTCTCTGAGAGAAAGAAGTAAACAACATAAGCAAGATAAAACACCATCCCTCACTGTTGGGAGGAGGTGGTCATATTTATAGCTCTTGGATATGATGATTTGCCTAATATTTCTAACTATATATTTGCCAGAAAATGTGGCATCCGGGGCATCAGGAAATGCAGTCACTGATGCCAGAGTATGGCAACCTCTGCTCCATTCTGGCATGTAAGCTACTGGCTGGGGG
The DNA here is from genome assembly GCA_004027555.1 of Craseonycteris thonglongyai. Classification (NCBI taxonomy): domain Eukaryota; kingdom Metazoa; phylum Chordata; class Mammalia; order Chiroptera; family Craseonycteridae; genus Craseonycteris; species Craseonycteris thonglongyai. The sequence continues at coordinate 1,999 of PVKE010005973.1, forward strand.
TATTGGTTGATAGTATTCAAGTGGTTCTGTTGTTATTAATTATCCTTTCCAATGGAAATTCCTGATGATGAATAACATTAGCTACCATTTAGCAAGTATTAGGCTGGGTTTTTATATTTAATCTTTATAACAACCAAATAAAGTAGGCAAGCAAACTAAGACTCAGAAAAATTAATTGGCTTATATGCCTTCATAGGGCTACTGTTGTGGAAAGAAAAGAATGCCATTCAAAAAGATGACTACAGTCATTGGAATAATATTCCAAGATAGCAACTTAATTCATTTCAGGGGATGAGAGCTTGTTTTTGGTTATGCAAAGAACCAACAACCAGTGTAAGATGGAGTTTGAGAAACTGAATGGCTGTGCATAAGAAAGTACCAGAGAATTTTAGCTTGTGCACTAGCGACTGGAAAGGACAGGACTTCTGGAAGAAGAGAATGGAGAGGGGGCATGGCCACCAAGTCTGGCCCGGTACCCAGGAGCAAGTCAGAACCCAAGGAAGAGCATCTGATTGAAAATGCTCAAAGCGTTTTTAGGGACAGTGAAATCTGCATTGAATGCAAAGCTGTTTTTGTTTGATTGTTTACTATTATTTTTTTGCTCTGTGTTGGATGATTCTTGGTCGCAAACAAAATTTAGTAAAACCTCATTACCCTTAAGAGTCTTGTTTTGATAGCGCTTTGGTTGTGTTGTGGCCCATGTTTAGGGTGAAGTGAGGAAGAGGGAGGAGAGCAGTTACAGGAGAGAAGATCTGAGTGGTGATGGAGAATAAAACCTAGAACAAGAATTTAGAGCAAGAAAGAATGAAACATAAGGTCCCTCCTCCTGAAATCGTCAGAAATATTAAGGAGGTTCTGAACCTCTCTCAGGGCATGTCATTGTATTGAAATAAAAGGAGAAAGGCTAAACCCAGAAAGTAAGTCTTTGGGCTTTTTGATTATATCGGTGTGTGACAGAAGCATGCAGAGGCCAGCTTTGCCTGACCCCAAAGCTGAGCTTACCTCCTTGTTGCTCACTGCCCTGTATGGTGCCAACAGTATTAGCATAGGATGAAAGGCAGAAGATTCATTTGTTTTGGAGTCTCTTACTATGCTTTGATGTCCCAGACTGGAGTGGACCCAACAATGGGGACTTTCTTTACTCTGCCAACTTTGTTTTATTAAGATTTATTTTTGTTGTTTTTTGACACCCAGAGAGAGAAACAGAGAGAGACAGAGAGAGAGACAGAAAGAAGGGGTAGGGCCCAGAGCAGTCTCCATAGTTGCAAGTCATTAGTTTTTTATATAGTTTCATTCCACAGGTGGGTGCAGGGCTGTGCAGGGCAGGAACCAGGCCGGAGGCCTCCCACATGGGCTATGGGTCTGCATGAGTCGGGGCCGGGATTCAATCCTTGGACCCCAGGGCTGCAAAATGAGTGCTAAGCCCGCTGAACCATCCTGGCATCCCCTCTGCCGACTTTTGAGAATTCTTGCTCTTTTCCACATTGCTCCAAAGTCAGTGTTCATCAGGACAACTGCCTGGTGTTGAGGAATTTCTATTGGAGGGCAAAAAAACACTAAAGAAACACACATAACTTAATAGCCACAGAGTTCTCAGATTATCTAAAGTAGATTTATTATCTCAAAGTGGATATACTGTTTCTGGGAAAGGGCTACTTTAAAGTTGAGATTGTTTTATTTTGTTTCTGGCAGAATCCCAAAGTCTCAATTAAATATCAAGTGACATTGCCATATGTAGTGGATAGACCAAGAGGATGGGGATGATTTGATAAAAGTGTTGTGTGTAACACAGTGTTGTGTAACAAGTATCTTCCTGAGAGTAGGGTTCATGACAAATACGGGTTGGACATTCTGAATTAATGTCATCTTTGTAAAGATTTTACCTAAAAGTCTTTGTAAAAAATGAATGTTATTCTGTCTATAAAGCAATGTGATGTAGCAATATCCCTGTTGCATTGTCATCTAACCCTTTAAAAATTTTATTGTGTCTTTTAAATTATATGTTCTCCAAGTGACTGTCCCTTACTTTATTCCACATTTATGTGGAAAATGATATTTCTTTGAAGCCCTGCTGGGAGATATAAAATAAAGCAGGCAAGGTATGTGAGTAGCTGAGATAGGTACAACTCAGGCCTTTACTCTGAACAATAGCCCAGAGGAAAATTCAAATATAATACGTGTTGGTTGAATAAAGAAATGAACAAATGAACCTATTTATGTACTTATTTCAAAGATGGTTCTAATAAACTTGCATATTTATTTTCCTAGTTAACAGAAAATTAGAAGAAGCACCTTGGAAGGAATTAAAGGAATCAGAAGACTAGATAGGTAGCACTGGGCAAGAATCAGGCTCAATTCTTTCATCTTGCAGATGAGGCACAGAGACATTAAGTGACTTGCCTATGACCACACAGATTGTTGTTTCAACAATTAAGATGAGGACCCAGGTTTCCTGACACAGTTTCTTCTCCTGTTGCTCTTACTTGGATATTCAAGGTTGAGGGTGGGGGAAATTTCATGATTACCTCAGTTCTGGTTTAGACCTTGAAACGAGGAGTAAAACATTAACTGTGGAGACTTTGGGACTGTTTTTATGGTGAAGATATAAGAATACTCTTCCGAAGCCTCTTTTGGGAATGATAAAAGTAGAAGCAGATTTTATACAGAATCTCACTGGAAAAAAAAAAATTCCTGCTGCTGAACAGAACACGCTCTATAGTCCAGTAAACTTGCATGCTCAAGTAAAAGAATAGAATATGTTTATTTATACACATTTTACCTCTCCCTTTATAATAACAGGAATCCTATTTTAGTCAAATGGTTTTTTGAAATGGAATGAGCAACTTCCTCCCATTTCAGAGTCAATGCTGAGAGAGTGGGATAGTTTGGTACTTGGGATAGTGATACCGAATAGCTACACTTCTCAGCTTTCTCTTCCTCCTAGGTCTAGAAAGAAGAGCTGTCCAAAAGGCTGTCACTTGGGCACTTCTCTTCACCACAGTAATAGACAATGCAAGGGCATCACCCTGTACTAAGAGAAGAGAGAAGCAGAAGCAAGGGTGATGACAAAACATGTTCAAGGAGTAGAGTTGTATATAGAAAAAATTTGTATTTTGTTTTATGAGAAAATACAGGTATTGGGGTGAAATTTAATATAAAATTTGAACCCTCGTTAATGGATAAAAAGTGTCATTAGATGCTCATATTTCATTAAGTTTTAAAACATGAACCATCTAACAAAGTATATTTATATAATCATCTAATACTGAGGGAAAAGAATGTTTATTTCAAGGAATTATATTAATCAATTGACTTTTTCAACTGAGAGATCACTGGTGAAAGCATATTTTGTTGTATTATTCTATGCCATTTCTTCTAATTTCTTTTAAGTGCCACAGCAATACAAATGGTTGTATTTTCTAGCATCTGTTCAATTGAAGACAAATTTTGTATTTGTAGAGCTTATTTATTCAACCTCTTCTTACTGAAAAAAACAAACAAAAACAAAACAAAAAGCAAAAAATCAAGGCCCAGGAAAGTTGAGATTTCCAACATTGGAAAGCAAGAAAGAACTGGCATCCATCTGAGGATGGTGGTGCCCAAATAATACATGATTGCATTTTAATGTAAGCTACACTGTTAGAGTCCTTTTGGTTTCTATCACTTCGATATCCAAAAGATTAAAAATGAAAATTTATTTAAATTTAACCCCAAGTTCTCTAAGTTCTGTATTTAAAATAAAAGGTAAAAAATTAAAAAAAAAAAAAAGCATAATAACAAGAAGCCAGTGAAAATAAAGAACAAGAATGCCTCAGGACCTAGTTTATTGGCAACAATATAAACAAATTTGTTATTCCCCACGTGAGAAACTTTAATTTTATCAGAAGTAGAAAAATGTAGTGAACAGTGGTTTTTGTTGCAACAAATATTGAAGCAACTCAGAAAAAAATCAGTAAACAGTAAAAAAGATCAGTAGTCAAAAAGAGGACAGGGTGGTATAGGCACTAGGGACAAAGAAACTGGCTCTTGTGACCAAATCTTGTAGGTAAAGAGCCAGAGGGTGAAACTGTCTCTCCAAGGCCTCCACTTACTAATTTACTTACAGGATAGTTTCTCATAGAGTTGAATTAAGGAGAGAGAGAGAGTGAGAGCCAGAGAGTGAAAGAGGGAGAGCACCCACGCACACAGGTGAAGAGGGGAGGAGTGGGGTGGAGAGCGGAGGGGAGGGTGGAAGTGGGGAGGGGAGAAGTGGGGAGGGGAGGAGAGGGGAGGGGAAGGAGAAGAGAAACCCTTAAGATATAATATTTATGGCTTAAAACTAATCCAAAATGTGAGTTCAATTTTATTCAATAAGAGAAAGACAGTTTTCATAGATTAAATACTTAAAATCATCCCAAAGAAATAGAAAATTACTCAAGGCAAAGATAAGAATTCATTAATCAACGTCATGAACATAAACAATACCTTCCTGACACATCATGTATTATGAAACCATAAAAAATAGCAAAGCTTTAACCAGGAAAGAGTAGCTCACATCAATGTTTTGATTCTTCTTGTAACAAAATTTTTAAAATAGTGAACTTTAAGCAATAATAATGAATTCAACCTGCGCTTTAAGAGAGGCTAGAAATTAAAATGGATCTCTCACAAGCATTTTTCATATTAAGTATAGCGGAAACCATATATTTAAAATTTCATGAAAAGGATGGGTGTTAATCCTGATGTCAGAGAAAGAAAAAGAACCAAACCACCCAGAAACAGAGGAGCAAAGAAAAAGAAAAAAGTGATAGTCTACAGTGGAAAAAGTCCAGGAAACTCAAGTAGATATGGTCAGCATGCTGGCATCTGGGAGATGCCTGAGACTGGTATCAGAGGACTGTCTTGCGTGGTGTTTGATTCAGAAATGAACTGCAAGGGCTGCTGGTTGGGGATCATGTCATCAGGCTGGTTGGACCACTTTACATGAGGCCAGCTGACCTCTGGTTGAAGTGGGCCGTGCCTGTGCATTCTCTCTTTCCGGTTGGGTTCACTCACGGGAGTCCTTGTTTGGAGCCTCAGCTACTGCTGCTCTGTTCTTCGTTGCTTCTCTGGTGCCAGAAAGACTTTTCTGGAAGATGCTGACTTTTCTCACAGGCTTTTGTCTTCTCTTCAGGCTTCTCAGCAGCCAAACTGGCTTCTTCAAAGAAAAATGATGCTATGTAATTACAGGCAAGAAACAAACCTACAGGGACTTAGTCATCTTGTAGATAAATATATTCGAAGCTTTAAGTCATTTCCTTCTATACTTACTTGGTTAAACACAATTAGGGTGGCATACATGCCATGATTGTGGTGATTTATCACTACTCTGGAACCCTTTCATGGGGTTAAGATACTTTGCTGAGGTATTAAGAATCCTGGTTCTTAAGAGCTAGAAACATTTCTTTCCCATTAGTTGTTTTAGATCATTCAGATTAAGCGAGCACTTAATGCGATTTACTCAGGCAATTGTAACTTACCTCTAAATGCGCTGTGCTTTGTTAGAACCAGGAAAAGCTTGTTTCAGCAAAGGAGAGATAATTATTCTCAGTGTGAAGCAGACATTAATCATTATTAAGGACATTTTTTTTTTTAAGAGAGAAGAAGATGGGAATTATCTCTTATATGTATTGGGTTCTCATATTTGTTGACCAGATTGATGGAATTTGCAGTTCAAAAGAAGGGACCACAACCCAAACAATTATGCTTACAAGAATGCCATTAGTCTTCTGATGTTCAAACAATACACCCCAGTAACCCTAGGTTTATGACCTCAGAACACATATTCTGTCTTAGAGAGATACCTTTATGAAGCTATTTTGGGCATTTTCCCATGAATTGTGTTTGAAAAATGTTTTGTTATGCACTTTACAGAAAAAAAATAACCACTTAGGGAACTTAATACTTTATTTTACTAAATGTTAACTTCTGAACTTTATTAGCTTAGATATAAATGTTTTCCATAGTTATACTTTATTTCCTTTTATTATTTAGATTCTTTCTAATTTATACTATCATTGTATGTGTTATATAGCCTTCAAAGTGACCATATATTTTTTGAAGACTCTAAATAAACTGCAATAATTTTAAACAGCATGTACATTATATTTTACAGTTACTTTTAAAATAGAGTTTTGTGTACATATTTTCATCTACAACATTAGTATAGCTTATAGATTTGTGATTTTAATGAAAATACTATATTTCACTGGTTGATGTATTATTGTTTGTTTAACCACCATCCTCCATCTCATAATAAAGCACAGCTGTGGTGCCCAGGTTTGGGGAAAAGAATGATGAGCATCACCATTAAAAGTTTTATCTGGCATGTTTAATCTTGAATTATGTGTCTAAACATTTTTTCATGTTGTCCTGAAAAGTAGATCCACCATGTGTAGATCTCCAGCAAAAGAACATAACATGCTATACATGCTCCTTTAGCTAGAAAAGTTCCTGTTTCAAATTATAAAACATGAACGTGAAATGGTATAATAGTATTGCAGAAATAAAAACCTGAAGACTAAAAATACAATAAAACTCTTGGGATTATTTCTCCAGGAGAAATTACCACACACTTATAAATCTAAACTGCGGAACTTGAAGGTCTTAAACTGAAAGTTTGTGAAATTTACATACATTTGAGAGAAATACATGACATATTTACCTTCCATAAAATGAACTTCAAAAATTTTGATGATTTATGGTAAGTAAGTAAGCACAGGAAAGTTTCAACGAAGATAAAAATTATTTGGAAGTTTTTAACCATCGAGCAATACTTCAGTGCAAGAGAGTATAAACTTCATTTTTAACTCCACATAGGTTTGTTTCACTGATTGTTTTTATTTTATCATCCATCAAAGTTGTCTTCATGTTGCTATGTAGAATTAGAACATGTTTCCAGACTAATTATGGGAAAATTCCTGTTCTGCACTTAAAATATGATATGTCTTAATGGCAGAAAAGAGATTTTTGTAGGTGAAAACAGCAATTGTTGCCAGCTCAAGTCTCGGCTGTGTGAAATCAATCAGTGGAGGATGAGGATGTCTAGCTCCTTTTGAACTGAAATGTCGAGGCACTTATCAAGCAAAAAGCTGAGATACAGCCAGAGAGAGACCTGGGAGAGAGATTACCTTCATGCCCAATGAGAAAGAATTACACACTTCTTTGCATATCGATCATCCATTTTCGTAGTAATTTTGGCATCAAGGACTGGGAGAGGCTAACATTTGATTTAAAGCTAGTCCAGATTCCATTTATTAATTTGTTCATCAATGTTCAAGTATTTACTCTGATTTAACTTATAAAATGATCAGTGGTCTTAGTTGTTCATGTTCTGACCAAACTCTCACGGTTAGAAAAAGAACTTCTAAGACTTTCTTAACTGTTAGGAGAAAAAGACCATATCTTTCCAGCATGGATCAGGAGGGAGATTCAGGGATTCAGAATAAGCCCACCCTTCCCCATAGCTCCAGACCTCTATCAGCAGGCATGAAGAAGGGGCCCACTTTCTTTCGACACCCCTTTCCATCCATCTCTCTCCTACCTCATCAACATTCCTGGTCTTGCCACTCTAGGTCATTTACCATGTAGACTGTGCAACAGAATCATTTTGGGGGGGCTTGCTCCAAATGTAGCTTTCTAACCCCTCTGAGGTCACTAACTGAGAATTTCTGGGGATAGGTCTCTGAAATCTGCAATTTTACCAAGCTCCCCCAGGTAATTCTTATACAGAGTTAAGTTTGAGAACCACTGTTCCCAGTGTCTTAAACACAGAGAATCTGTAGATGTTTTCTTACCAATACTTATTAAAGTTTGCAAAGCAAACTTCAGAGTGCAGTTAGCAAGAGTGGTGGTGGGACTGCTGTTACACTTTTCTATAGGGCGATCAGGGTTGGTCAAGCTGAGAGAGAACACTTATCAAAGTGTTAAAGAATGTAAGGGATTTCACCCTGCAAATATCCAGGAGAAATGTATTTTCTCTTTATTAAAGGAATAGTGGTGGGAGAGAAGGTCACAAAGAAAATGAGAAATCACACTGTAAGGGCTTGTCAACCCTGGGAAGGACTTTGCCTTTTATCTTTAGTGAAATAGGGAGATATTGGAGAATTTGGAACAAACACTAACATAATGAATTTTACATGTTTAAAGGATCATTCTGACTACTGTGCTGAGAATAGGCAATAGAGTGGTAAGGGTAGCACTGAGAGACCAGTTATAAAGCTACTGTAGTAGCCTGGGTAAGACATGATAATGGCTTGTACTAATGGTAGAAGTAGAGTTAGAAGTGGGCAGCTTGTGAATATATTTTGAAGATAAAACCATTAGAATTTTCTGATGTATTAGTTATGTTTATCCTGAGCAACTAAAAGGATGGAGTTGCTATCAATTGAAATTGGGAAGGTTGCAAATAGAACATGTTTGATCAAGAAATCAAATTTGAACACATGAAATTTGAGGCACCAATTTTATTTATTTATTTAAAAATATATTTTATTTATTTATTTATTTATTTTGACAGAGGAGAGAGAGAGGGAGAGATACAGAGACAGAGAGAGAACCGAACTAGGGGAGCTCCCAGTTCAGCATACGGTTCCGCACGGGCCAGGGCCGGGACTCGATCCTCGGTCCCCGGTGCTGCAAAGTGAGCACCCAACCCACTGAGCTATCCCGGCCTCCCCTGAGGCACCAATTTGATGATCAAGTAGAGATGTTGAATAGGATGTTGGAATATAGGAGTCTGAGATTCAGGAGTAACATTGGGATGGAAATAAACATGACCATTGGTGGCATATAGATCGTAGATATTTAAAGCCATGACCCTGGATGAGATCACCAAAAGGATGAACAAGGACGGAAAAGACAGAAGGACTAATTACTGAGTCCTTAGGCACTCCAATATTACAAGTTGTGGGAGAAGAGGAAGGACCAAAAAAGAAGACTAAGAAGTTTATCTGTGAAGTAGGAAGAAAAGCAAGAGTGTATAAGTCCTAGAGAGAAAGAAAAACAAATAAACAAAAAATTCGTAAAACATTATTAGGAAGGAGAGCATAGTTGTGTCAAATGCTGCTAATAATTTAAGGTGAGAATAGAAAAGTGGCCATTTGATTTAACAGTGAGGTGGTCATTGGTGATGTTCACAAGAGCAGTTTTGGTGGAATAGCAGGGATGAAAGGCTGATCCGAGTTATCAAGAGATAATGGGGTGACAAATTAGATACAATGAATATTGACAACACTTTTGAATTGATTCATGGCCAAAGTATCTAAAACTAGGTGATCCTCCTTCACTCTAGGACATTTTGTTTTTATTGGTGGCACCTCCATTCTCTCAATTACTCATGGTCAAAGCTGGAGAGTCATCTTTTACTCATTTCTCTCTCTTGTTCCCCCACATTAACCCATTAGCAAGTCCTATCAGTTTTACTCGAGAAGGCAGAAAGTTACAGTAGCAAAAATAGGTACTTTCAAATCAGACATACCTAGTTAGCAAGTTATTTAATCTCTCTTAATTTCAGTTAAGGAGGATAATATTACTTAACTCCTAGGGTTCTTGTGAGAATTAGACAAGCTCATATATTAAACATCTAGAATAGAACAAGATCTCAACATGCATTAGTGTCCCTTCTGTGTGTCACTTGCCTTTGGGTTTCAAAATTTCTTCCTTTTTGCCACAACCTTAGATCAAGGCTCTAGGGTTATTGTTACTTATCTCTTTGCCACGGCAATCCATAACCGTTCTCCCAGCTTCTAATTTTGCCCTTGTCCATCCATTAAGTGTAATCTCTCTAAAGCAAAACTGTAACCATGTCATTTCTATGCCAAAAAAATTTTAGTGACTCTCCATTACTTACAATAAAATTCAACATACTGTATAAATAATGTATGATGATATCTTGTTCCTACTTAATATATCCCCCAGCCCCAGTATTTGCCAAAATAAGCTGGATAAATTAGACCATTTGCAGATTTTCGTGAATCTTATTTTTCTAACACTGAGCTACTTTTCTGCCACTGAGCTTTTACTTATGCTGGTTCCTTCATTTTGCTTTCCTGCTCCTCATCTCTACCTGTCAAACAAAATCCAATCAATTTTTAAAAACAGCTCAAAGGGTAGGAGAGGAGGGAGGGGGAGCCAAATATATGGTGATAGAAAGAGTTGTATACCTGGAAACTATGTAATTATTACTAACCAACGTAACCCTAATAAATTTAACAATAAAAGGAAAAAGAAACGTAGCTCAAATGCCACATTGGATGCAGAAACATCTTGATTCACATCACGCACCCTACTTCCCTGCCAATCAAAATTGCTCTCTCTTCTGTATTTCCCTCAAATATCTTTTCTCTTTAATAACATAAACCATTCTTTATTATTTAATAGTTATTTATGCATGTGTCATAGCTTCCTTTCTAGAATATATGCTCTACAAGGGCAAAGATCAGGCATGACTCATCTTTGAGGCTATTTAGCACCTAGGATGGCCTCTGTACTTTAGAAATGCTTTTAATGTGCACATTGAATTGATTTATTGGGTCCTTTTAGTGCTTTTTTAAGTTTGACGTTATTATCTTAAAAGTTACTCATGTCACTCAACCTTCTTCATTGTTCACTTTAATACCAGAGAGAATAAATCACAAAAATAATCCAGAAAATACTAAAAGAAATATGTCTTGGCTGAAATAAATACAATTCTTCTTCACCATGTCCACTACAGTAAAATAGCAGTGTCACCTTTAATTCAAATTGATCAAATGTTTTCCAAACAGAAATATCTTTGCAATCATTACACATATAAGTTATAATATCTTTACTCTTCTTAATTGATTCAACATAAACGTTACCTATTTTCTCTTCCATTTTACCTCTCTTTCTTATTGGTTTCATTTCTTCTAACCCTAATCTTAGTTTAGTTGAGCATACCAATGAAAAGCAGTTGCTTCAAAATTGTTTACACAGTATCACTAATAAAGATTGTTAAATACATTTAAAACAAACATATTAAAACCAGAGCCAGGTTAGTCAATATTTGAACCAATTCTCATCTTTTGTTTGCAGATTCAACCTGGGAATTCTAGGATGTGAGCGTGGCAATAACTAGCAAATCCGAACACATCCCAAGAGCTTTTTTTGTGATGACATATGCCAGTTTGACATCAAAATCATCATTTGTTCACAGGGTCACTGACAAATTTACTCAAAAAAAAAAAAAGATTTACCTGTCTTGGCTGATTCTCAGGAGGAAGCAATACCCTCTCATGTAATGAATATTGGTATCTATTTGTGCTCTTCTGCAAGCTCATATGTGGAAATCCTAACCCCCATTGTGATGGTATTTGGGGGTAGATCTTTGGGAGGTTTAGATGAGGTTTAGAAGAGGTTATGAAGGTGAGGCCTTCCTAATGGGATTAGTGTCCTTACGATAAAAGGAAGAGAGACCAGAGTGCCCATGCGTGCCTGTCCCCTCCCTCTCCCTCCCCCAGGTGAGGACACAGAAGGTGGCCAACTGAAAGCTAGGAAGAAAGCTCTTGTCAGGAATAAGTCTGCCAACTCCTTGATCTTGGACTTCCCAGCCTTCAGAACTATGAAAAAGGAATGTCTGTCATTTAACCCACCCAGCCTATGATATTTCATTCTAGCAGCCTGAGGTCAGACAGTATCTATCTATCATTTATTTTTAAACAAAAGTACTTTTGTTGTCTTTCTGTTTTCACTAAAAAGCCAGGCTAGTGCGTCAGCTGTGACTGCACATATTTCACCATCAGCAAACGTTTCCTGAGTGCTTATTATGTTCCAGGCACTAACTAGATACTTTCACATGCATTAACTCATCCAATTTTCACAATAAACTTGAGAGAAGGCGTTGTTATCCCCATTTTAATGATGGGGAAACTGTAGTCCAGATAGATTAAATGATACAACTATTCAATGGAATTGTTGGCTCCATAAAGGAAAGCTCTTTGTCTCACTGATTCCACAGAGGTACTAGTAGATATGGGTTTGATAAGTTATTGAGAGAAAGGGATAAAGCTGAATTCAAACACAGGTCTTTAGTGCCAAGCCTTCCAATGCCCACTACATTATGTCCTGTATTAATATATAGCTGATATTAAGTTGATATTAATTAACATTAATATCTATTGTGTTCTATATTAAATCCATCCTTTATTATTAGGAATATTAAGGCTTTTCCATATTTTCTTTAAAACTTAGCCAGTTTTTCAACGTTTTTTATTATTAAGTTAACAAACAGTTGTAGAGATCTGACAGTTCAGAATTCTGTGATGTGAGAAATCTTCTGTGCTCATACTAGAAGTTACCACTATTAACAGTTAGGTGCACTTCCCTCCAGATGCCCTAATACACACATGGGGTATATACATATTTGCCTTATACATGTTTGAAGACAAAAAATGGCATTCTTGTGTTGTCCTGTGATTTTTCTTTTACATTTAAATATACATTATAGTTATTTTTCATATCGTTCAGATTCTATTTTAATGGCTATGTGGTATTCTGTTGCTTTTATGCCTTGCAATTTAACTAGACCCCTACTGATGAATATTTAGTTGTCTCCAAATTTTACTATTATAAACATGTTGCAATGCATCTTTGAGCATTTGTGACAGTATATCTGGGGGACAAATTCTTAGAGAAACTTACTATCATTGCAGGAGGTCATCAAGAGGATGTGACTTTTGTTTGAGTGGAGAGCTAGACACTTCTGTGCTTGTAATGTAGTTGTGCCTACTATTCTCATATTAGCAGTGGTTTCAAGGAGATACACCTGAGAGAGTAAGGCATTGTTGAGCCCAGCTGAACCCAATATCTAGTTGAACCCAGTTAAGGCCTCACTATAAACTTGCAAGACTCGTGGCAGGTGTGAAGAGCTACTTGACTTGCAGCAGCCCTGAGGCAAGTCTCAGATATAAGCTCCCTTGTTTGTTACACAGGCCTAAGGGGGCCAGTTTCATATTTCATCGGGGGAACACTGGAGGTTGAGGATCAACACTTACTAGATCAAATGGTAAGCATTTGCAGTATTTTGATATATATTGCTAAGTTACCTTCACAATTGTTTTCCAGTTTGTATTTCCAGTAATGGAATATAAAATTCCTTTGTAAAAAAGTGACACATCAACACTGGGTATAATCCATTTAATCAATCTTTTCCAATATTATAGGTTAGAAAACGTGGTGTTTAAAAATTTTTGTATTTACTTGTTGATAAAGTTGTTGACCATCTGTACTCATTTATTTGTGTGTAGCTAATTCTCTAATTCACTGCTTTCTATTGGGTGTTTTAGTAATAATTAGTAAATTCTTCTTGAATTATGAAAAGGTTGTCTTTTGCCACTCATACATTTTTTGTATATGATAATTTTTGTGGAGTGAAGAAATTTAATTTTCATTTGACCAGATTTATTAACTTATTCACAGCAACCCCCTACCCCAGTGGTTTCTGGATTTCCTGTAATAGAAAGACCTCCCTAATTCAAAGTTAAAAAAAAAATTATTCATATTTTCTTCTTTAGTTTTTATTTTTACTAGTATTTTGATTTATGACTCATGCAATTCATCAAACAAATATTTCTTGTACAACTACTGTCAAGCATCATATATTAGTGAACAGAACAGACAAAAATGTCCTCATTTATAGAATGATGTTTGATCCACTTAGATATTCTTTTAATATACTGAACTTGATTTGCTAGGATATTGTTAATTATTTTAGAATTAGATTCATAGTTGAGCTATATGAAATTTACTTTGATGAAAGGAATGAGGTAGGGATCCGTCTTTGTTCTCTTTATCTTCATAGGATTAGCTATTTATCTCAACTAAATATTTTATCTTTTACTATTTGTTTTTTGATATCACCTCTATGAAAACTTAAATACTTGTAGGTACTGGAGTTATTTCTAGGCTCCATTTTGAACATTGGTTGGTTGTATCTGTTCCTGAACCAGTGTTATAATTTTAAAATTAATATAGCTTTATAATAAATTTTTATTTCTGAAGGAACTCATTTCCTCTTGAAATTCTTCTTTTACAGATTTATTTTTCTGACTCTTATAACATATTTAATCTTCCAAATGAAAATCTTGGTATCGTAATTGGGATCTTACTGACTTTGTGGATTCATTTAAGTAGAAATGATTGCTATTCAGTAGTGAATCTCCCCACCCAGGTGTTTTAAATTTTTTCAAGTCTTCTTTCATGTCCTACAGCAGAGAGCTTTAAAACTTTCCTCATGTAGCTCTTGGGTTTATCTTAGTTTGTTCATTTGGGTTTGATTTTTTGGTTATTATTTTTAATAACATTTTTTTCTATTTTATTATCTTTTTAGGATAGAAAAGTATTGATTTTTAAAGTTAATTTTGTGACTTACTCCTTTACATTGTTTTTGTTTGTTTGTTTGTTTGTTTTCTTCAGTGTTTCAAATACACAATGATGGTATTATTTATAAATATGAAAAATTTGCCTCATTCTTTCCAATATTTACACATTTAGTTTATTTGTCTTTTGAAATGCATTGGCTCACTTTGCAGAACACTTAAGTTGCCATGCCCTTATTTGAAATTCTTGCCTTGTTCCTGGCTTACACAGGATTGCCTCTAATTGCTTTGTTGTGAAAGATATTGCTGGCTTTAGGGTTTATGAATGTTTTATTATGTCACATTAAGGAATTAATCATTTTTAAATTTACTAAGAGTTTTAAATTAGAAAAGGATGTTGAATTTTGTTATGTGCCTTCTAAGGATTATTTTATCTCATTTGGTCAATGAATAAGGCATACTATTTTCATAAATTTTCTGATGTCAAACTGTTATTCTACTCTGAAGATGAATCTAAACATGTTATGATTTATATATTTTTAAACAGACTGCTGATTTCTATTTGTGAATTTATTTATTTTCAAATGTAAATATGCTATTATAAGCTAAATATCCATTTACAACTTGCTCTTTTGACTCAACAGTGTTTTGGTGATCTTTCTTATGTGAACTTACTGATCTATCATTTCTTTTTTGTCTACTGCACAGAATTTCATAGCATGGATAAATCACAGTTGATATAATCATTCCTGTGTTGAAGGGCATTTTAATTTTTTCTTTTTTGTTATTACCATTATTGCTATATATAATAATGCTGCATTACAATGCCTTGTAACATATCTCCTAGTCCCTATGTAGAGTTTTGGGGTGGGGGTGAGAAAATGCCTGGGAATGGAATTCTAGAGTCATATATTATGTGCATTTTAATAGATACTGCCAAATTGACTTCTTAAGTGGCTGTAACATTCACACTACCACTGTTAATGACTATGATAGCCATTCTCCATACCCACTGCAAAACTGACATTCAAGCAATTTTATATTTTACTAATCTCTGCCTTGACTTACCGTAGCTTCTTAACCCAATGCTGGGAGAAACTGCAGAGTTCCCAGGCACTGCTGTCCACATTGAGCCAAGGCTGTACAATGACAGACCTGTTGTCTGTGTAGCTCAGTCTATTGTCTGATGTATCCTGACAATTTATTCTGGATCTTGGAGTGGTTAAACTGTGGTTAGATACAACCTACTGAATTGTAGAATTGAATGAGAAATAGATCCACAAACACTGGGTGTGGTGGGGAGTAGGGATGGCTCAAACCTAGGGTCCATTAAAAGGTGTTCTCACATGTAATTGTAATAACCTCACTGTTCTCACCACTGACTTTACATGAGACCTGGGCCAAGTCTGCTCACGCTTTGGTTTCTTATCAAAAAGGGTAAATAATACCTGTACTAGCTATATAATTACATGAACAGAATTTAGATGTTTAAATGTGGATGATGGCAGAAGTCAAGATTAAGAACAAACCTGGAGGATGGATTTATATGCTACAAATCAGGGTCTGAGAAAACTTTTAAGCTATTATACTTTCATAGAATTAGTTCTCTTCATGAAAGACATTGTATTTGGTTTTACTTTTCCAAAGATGTTTAGACATATTTAGCTAGTCCACCTTCCCTTCTATTTTCCTGACTCCCCTATAGGATTTGGAAAGAAGTTGATCTCAGAATAAAACTCTACAAGAGTTAATTCTAACTAGTTCTTGCTCGTGTGTTTTTCTAGGCAGGCATTTTTACACAGGGCTTGCCAGAAAAGCAGCTAAATTTTCAGGCACTGGTTGGAAATCAATAATGTATATTTCTTAAATAACCATTTTTATCTCACTCAGAGAAAAATGTGTGAATTGGGGGATTGGATTTGAAATAACCCCCAAACTGATTGCATCCTGGGAAGCAAGCATCATGTTAGGAGAAAATGGAGGAACAATATGATTCTAATTAGCAAAATGGCTGGATTCAGAACAGAGTAGAGGGGAAAGGTCTGCCTTGTTTAGCCAGTCTCTCAGTGTGTTCATATCACTAATGAATATTGGTCTGTCTTAAGTCTGTTACTCCCCAACACTGAGCCAGTTCCTCTGGGCTTAATGCTGTGAATGAGGCAGTCTGGGGAAATGTGTCCTTTCCTTTCTTCTAGTCTACAGCAGGGACATGTTAAGCAGGATGCCTTGGGCTCTAGGAAACTTGTGGTAAGCAGAATTCTAAAGATGTTCTCCCACTTCTACCCAAGGTTCCTGTCCTCTAGTTATTCAGCCAATAGCCAGTGTAGGTGTGAAGGGACTTTATAGATCTACTTAATTCTTTTTAATCAACTGACCTTAACCTAGGGACATTATCCTTATTTATCCAGGTGAGCCCAATGTGATAATATGATCACTTAAAATTAGACTAAAGCGGAAGGGTCAGTAAGAGATGAAGCAGAAGGGGAGGTCTGAGAGATTTGTAGTGTGAGAAAGACCCAGTCTGCTACTGTTGGCTTTGAAGACAAGGAAGACGGCCATGAGCCAAGGAATGCAGGCAGCCTCTAGAAACTGAGTGTGACTCCTACTCCTCCCGTTTCTGTGGACACCCACCAAGGAAACGGGAATCTCAGTCCCACAGGGCACAGAACTTACCTTGGCAAAAAAACCCAAATGAGCTTAGAAACAGATTCTTCTCCGGTGTCGCCAGAAGGGAGTGCAGCCTTACCAGCACTTCCACTTCTGTTACGTGAGGTGTGAAATGCAGGAGCCAGCTAGGTCATGCTAGCCCAGCCTTCTAACCAGCAGACACTGTGCGATGATAAATGGGTGTTCTTTTAAACAGTTAGACTTGTGGTAATTTGTTATGACAGCAATAAAGAAAAACTAAAATAAAACTTAGCTAAAACTGGCTAAACACCTAAATAAATAAATTTTGTAATAGTTAATAGGTGGATCACTACATAACAGTAGGATCAAGTTCAGGAGGGCCTCAGGCTAATTCTGAATCACAGTAAGATCATTAAGAACTGAAGTTGTTTCCTTCTGTCTTTTCTGCCAAATTTGGTGTTTACTTCATCCTCAGCCTAATAATGAGATGGCTACAGGCAGTGTCAGGCAGTGTGTCAAACACCACAACATGTAGACTAAGACAAGAGATCATTTCTTTTGTGCTTCTTCTTTATGAGTGAAGCAGTCCTTCATGTGATTACTGCTCTGTGTCTCCCAATATCCACCTGCCCCTTCTTCCTCAATAACAAAACCCAGATTTTTAGTTGAACACATGATCGCCCAGAGTAATAAATTTATGGCTAGGCATGTCCATGTGCTGGATTTCCAACCGCTGGGATACAAGAATTGGAAAATAACTTTAGAGGAAGGGGGCATTCTCTCCCACCCTATTCTCCTGTTTGCTGGCAGGCTGGAAGGTGAATGTCATGACTGTAGTTCCCCTGATGACCTTGGAGCATGTGGTGACTTTGGGAATAGTAGGCATGCACGATGGAGAAACAAGATAGAAGGAATGTCATACTAAGTCTGGGTGATAACCTTCAGGCTTCTTGAACATGTTTAAGGTTTATGTGTTCAACACAATTGAATACATTCCCAAGTAAAACATCCTTGTAGTTTCCAGGATTGATTATAGGTCTGACAAAAGGGATACAATGACCATGATTAGTTGAATCTAATTTTTCAGGATGTAGTGGGGGCTGAGGAGTCTACCTATTGTTTGTTCTAAGAGGCCAGTGGACTATAGAAAGGAGGCAATCATAGATGAATACTCTGGCTTGCAAGGGGTCACTTTCAGGGTGTAGATGGAATGCTCTGGGATAAATTTTATCTTTATAGTCCCCTTTCAAAGAATTGTATGACCCAATGGAATCTTGCTGGAGAACATTACTTTTATTCTCATAGAGTGGTTCCCAAGTTATGGTAAAAAATCTTGTTAGCTAGGGAATGAAATGTCCACATAGTGTGCCTTAGCATGAGTTCCCCCAGAAGCTGACTTAGCAACAGGATTCAATACAAGCAGTTTATTTGTAAGGCACAGGGACCAGCTTAGGGGAGGGGGGCATGTGACATAGGAAGGAGAGAAAACTGAGAAAGGATACTTTATCAAGCCAACTTAGCACCAAAGTTATTGGAACTAGGAAAAATATTGAATCCCTGCATCTGAGTTATTCCACCAGACCCCATCTCAGGGTAGGAGGGAGCTAGAAATACCAATATATGGACTGCCAACACTCATGGGTTGAGAACTATTCCAGGCATAAATGGTGGGGTGGTGGGGAGGAGTAGTTGAAAGACAGCTGTCAGGTGAAGAGATCCCATATCTGCACTGAAGTGCTAAGGCCTGAGAATAGAGTTAGGGCTGTTAACAGCTTCTCTGACATGGTATATATTCAATGGGGGTTATTTATGTGCCCATCCAATAATATCTGCCTTTGTGTATACCAATGAAAGTGGGAAATCAGCCCAGGAATGAATAAATGAATTATATTCCACATTGGAGAACTGTTTCAGAAACTTACATAATTTTTAAGCTGAAAGAGACTTTGGAGAGAAACTATTTCTATTTCTTCATGTTACCAATGAAAAGCTGAGGCTCCCAGAGCTTTCTGTTGTGGGCACAGAGCACTTTAGTGCAATGCCATGCAAACATCCCTGCCCTCTGATACTGTGAAGTGCAGAATGGGCATGAAGATTGGGCAGGAAAAGCTTCTGCTCCCTCCATATCTCCAGTTCACTCCTCCTCATCTTTTATATGGACAACTGATCTTTAAGAATTTTTATGTAAATGCAGTTTCAAGTCCCCCTTCTCTCTAAGTCAACCCACACAGACACTCCTATGCCCCTCAGACATAGAAGTTCCAGAGCGTTTCTTGGCCTAGGAGTCTAGAATTTTTTACCACTCTGGTTAAGAAAAAAAAAAGAAGTGGTTTAGGTTAAATAGGACAAACCGAAATAACTCTTCTGAAGTTACTTAGACATTACTTATACTGCATTTGAAAACTGTTGAGAAAATTTCAAGGAAGAAAAAGGCAAAAACTAGTTTCTACCTGAACAGGAACTTCTGTGGAGTTGACTGTATTTCAGCAGTCATCTCAATATATAGAAACAGTGACCAGGTTCCTGTTTTGAAAGGTTCAAAATGCTTCTTTGCACACAGGCAGGGGTTTTCCATGTGAGATGGACCAAGTCAGTCTGGTAGCTTTTCTTGTTGTGGGTGACAAAGCAATAATAATCTCTCTGTCGAAAGTTCTGCCTACATTTGACTTTTAATTGAGTCCTTGTGAGGTAGATCAGGATAATAGATGTTGTTATCCCCATTTCAGAGACTGAGAGAGGAAATGAGGGCCCAGTGCTGGGAACTGGGACAGCAGCCAGGGCTCCGATGACCGAGAGCTCCTTAAGTGCCATTTCGTTGGCATTTTAACTCGGCCCCAGAAATGTTGTTTGATGCTTGCTTATGTCCTTGATCTCATCAAGTGAAAGTTGTAGTTCTGTCCAAGACAGTCTTGTTGCTCACCTAAGGCCAGGACATGGATCAGTGCATCTTTTGAGGCCTCTTGTAATTATGTCATTCTACTTATGTATGCATACATTTTAAATTTAAAGAAGCTGTGTGGCTTTGGCATCCTTAGACCTGGGATCTGCTAATCACTCAAGAAGTGACTTTGCAAGATCACTGAACATGCCTCAGGCTTGGTTTATCTATAAGATGAGGTTGCTGTGAGAATTATATATGTTATAATAAATGATGAAAACCATTGACACAATGCTTGAGTATCCTCTGTCCTAACTATGGCTAGTCCTGTCAATTCTACCTTCAAAATATCATGTATCTGGGATTTGACCACTTTCTTCAATTCTTGCCTACCACCTCAGTCAAAGCCACCATTGTCTTCCACAAATTGTAGTGATAGCTTCTATCTGTTCCCACCCATCTTTCCTCTACTTTATTGTCAACACAGAGGCCAGAGTAAATCTTTAAAAATGCAAGTTGGATTATAAAGAAACTCTACTCAAAGCCCTTCACATCCCACCCAAGTCCAAAGTCCTCAGTGTTACCTATAGACTCCTATGTGATCTGGTCCTCAGCCAGCTCTACAGTATCTTTTCCTCTCATTCTCCTCTTTCTTGGTTGCAGCTACTTTGTATTACTTGCCTTTCCTCAAGCTGAGCAAGTTCCTGCTTTAGCCTCTTTGCATTTAATGCTCCCTCTTCTTGAAAAAATATTCCTTCAGGTTCACTACTTTGTTTCGTTTCTGCTCAGGTATTATATTACGTAATCCATCATCACCTTTCCAACTTCCTATATTTCAATATGCAATGCATACATTAATTTCATATTGATTCAAGCAATAGTTGTCAGTTTTTAAGATGGATAGTAAATTGTAATAAAAATAGCTAACGTTCCTTGAAGTATTGCTATGTACCATGAATTTTGTTTTTCACTGCAGATGGCAATCTATCTTCTTGGTGTTGTCACCTGTGGTAGATCTTAGGTCAGGTGATGCCTCCAACAAGAAATCTTTTATTAGTCAAGCCAGAAGTGGTTCTTCAATCCTCTGTATTCCTTCAGTGATCAGTTTGTACCATTCGGTTTCCCCTTGTGTTGTAGAGTTGTTTGTTTTTTTAAGTAAGTATCTTCTCTTAAATATGATAAAACATTTGATGGCAGAGACCATATCTAGTGCAACTTTGTGTAACGCACAATTTGTAGAACAGCCTCTCATTTTATAATCCACTTTAGGTATTTAGGAAAAGTTACATATGCTCTTTCAAGTTGTGTAAATGAGTTCACATGGATGGATAAGTGTTATGTGGGATCATAGATTTTAAAACGTGAAATCTCAGCATTAGCATGTTTAAGACAAAATTGGATAAATGAAAATATTAAGATACAAAAGTCAATGAAGTGCATCATTATGAGACTATATAAATAGAAGGTTGAATTGTGTAGAGTTATCCCCATGGGTCCAAATCATGTAAATATGACACAAACTTGACATATTTATAAAGCGTTCTAGGAGAATTGGTTATTTCTTCTTAATTCTCTATAGTAATATTATACTTCTTGGGTAGCTGGGATGGCTCAGTGGGTTAAGTGCTCCCTTTGCAGCCCCAGGGACCTAGGATGAAATCCCGGTCCTGGCCCGTGTGGACCCATATGCTGAACTTCTCATGTGTGCTTCTCATGTGGGAGGTCCCCAGTTCAGTTTTTGCTGGGGCGAGCTTCCCCTGTGGGAGGCCCCTGATTTGGCTCCTGGCTTGAGGGGTGTGCCTTCCATATGGGATTCCAGCCCTGCTTGGCCCCTGCCCACCTGTGTGGAACAAAACCATGTTGAAAACTGATGATGTACAACTATGGAGACTGCTCTGGGCCTTTGTCCATCTCTCTGTTTCTCTCTGTCTTTGTCAAAAACAATAAAATAAATCTTAAAAAAACATATACTATTGTACTGATCTTCTCTGTACTTATGTTTACCATATCTTAGAAAAACCAGTAACAAAATATGTTTCTTATGTTAGAAGGAAGAACACTTTTGGGCATTGCAGTTTCTTTTTGGGCTATCAGAGTATCTCTATATAGAGGCAATTCTTTTCTGTGGCCATGGTACTTTTAACTTGTCTTCTGTGGAAAATTCTCAGGCACTGAGCTGAGGCCTCAGAGGGACTCCCTCAGTATACATAATCATGTAAAAAAAAAAAATCAAAACCCTCCAAAATCCTTCCTATTGCAGTGTTAGATTTAGCAAATAATAATACAAGACACCCAGTTAAATTTGATTTTCAGATAGACAACAAATAGTATTTTAGTATGCCTCATGCAATATTTGGGATATATACTAAAAATATTGATAATTTGAAATTCATATTTATCTGGGTGTCCTGCAATTTATCTGGCAACCCCAACTCCCAGCTAGTCAGTTATGGTACCCTGTTTTACTGTTTCCATGGGACTTTTCACTGTCAGAAACTGTGTTTATTGTCTGACTTTCCCGTCTCCCTTCCTCACAGGTGCATCCCCAGAACCTATCACAGTGCCCAGTATACATAGATGCTCAATAAATATTTAAGTATTTGTTATCAAAGTAAGAAAAAGAGGAAAATCAAACGCTCTGAGAGGTTGGCACATCTTGAGGGCATACTGCTAGGTGGGTGAGATGGGGACCAGAAAGCCTAGTGACAAAGCACAGGGGACTCTTGCATGGTGTCCATGTTTAGGGGTGTGGAGGTCCGTGGAGAAGGGACAGTGTATCACCTGCCTTTCAAGAGGCTCTCTTAGTAGAATCAGAAGACCCTTAGGTCAGTATATTTCAGGAAAAGCAAAGTCTGAATAAGCAAAGAAGCAAACGAAATCACCAAAGGAGAATGCACTTCAGCGAAAAGAACAAGGTTTCCTGCGTTGGGAATGGAATCAGAGGCGGGGCATATTGGCCACATGTTCTTTTACTGTAAATTCCCTGCAACTTTAGGACTACCCTATTGCCAGAGCCGGATCGCAAGAGAAACAACCAGTGCACAGACAAATAAAGAGCAGGGAGGGGTGGATGGGGATGAAGTCAAGACAGAAGAAATCAAACTCTCATCTCGGACCCAGGGCGCGCAACCGGGTGGGGGCAGCGGTGTTCAGCCCCAGAACTCAATTAGGTTCATCTCTCCATGTGGATGCTCGGCGCCCCACAGGACCTACCAAAGGCTCATAATTTACACTCCAGCTCACTTTATTGGACACCCACGATCACTGGTGGGCGCGTCCAGCGGTTGGCCCAGAACGAGCTGCAAGGGGCATTGTGGCCGGATTCTAGGGAGCAAACAGGCTTCGGTCCCTTCTCAGCTCCACCTGGCTCTCTCCTGCCCTCCCTCCCTCCCATCCAGGAGTTGGAGGATGGTTCCGGGGCGCTCCCGTGGGGCTGCTGCTCCCCGGGATCTTCAGCCCGATCCTCTTCATTGTGGGAGTCCCGCACGCGACCAGGTCGGAGGCAGTCACCCGCGCCACTGACAGGTGCTGCCCACAGGGCTCCGGGTGCGGTCCCTGGCGCAGCCAGCCGTGCGCGCCACACGGAGCCGGCGAGGAGGGAGAGGCAGGGTGCGGCCTGGGGGACTACAGTGGACTGCAGCTGCGGAGCCCTGAGATCGAAACTTTGCAGGCGCCACGGCTGGGGTGACATCGCCAGTCCATCCCCGCAGGTGCAGGAGGAAGAGGCGGCGCCGAAGTCCCGCGGCCGGAGAGCCGCAGAGACAGCCTCTTACCCGGGTGCTGGCCTCAAGCCGCTGGGTGCTCCCGGCTTCTGCTGCTGTGCCCGCCGCCGCCACCGCCGCCGCCGCCAGGACCGTGGGGCTCCGGGAGGAAGCACAGCTGGAGAGGGCGGCGGAGGGGGAGGGGGAGGAGGAGGAGGGGGAGGAAGGAGGAGGAACAGGGAGTGGAGAATGGAGCCCCAGGCGCCCTCGGCGGGCTCTCCGGAGCCTGCGTCCTCCTCCTTCCAGGCCCGGTTCTGGAAGAACTTGCAGTTGGGGGTGGGCAAGAGCAAGGCTGGAGGCGGCAGGCGTGCGGGGGCTCCAGAGCGGCGCGCTGCAGACACCCCGTCGCCCTCCCCGCCACCCCCAGGGGGCAGGAGGGACACACTGGCGGGCGTGGGTGGCACGGGCAGCAGGTGGAGCGGCTTCAAGAAACGGAAGCA
The DNA here is from genome assembly GCA_004027555.1 of Craseonycteris thonglongyai. Taxonomy (NCBI): domain Eukaryota; kingdom Metazoa; phylum Chordata; class Mammalia; order Chiroptera; family Craseonycteridae; genus Craseonycteris; species Craseonycteris thonglongyai. The sequence continues at coordinate 26,060 of PVKE010005973.1, forward strand.
AGTGCTAGATCGTGTCTTCTCCTCCTCCCAGCCCAACCTGTGCTGCTCCTCCCCGGATACTCTGGAGCCTGGGGGCACCGGGAGAGTGGAGCAGGGGTCAACGCTGCGCCGCCGGATCCGCGAGCACTTGCTCCCCACTGGAAAGGGACCACCGTCAGCTGCAGGAGCAGGTGGAGTGACGCCTCCTGGCGGACGCTCCCCAGACTCAGCTCCCTCTTCTTCTTCCGCCTCATCCTCCCTGTCCTCCTCGCCCCAGCCACCTCCGAGGGGGAACCGTGCCCGAGATGAAGGAGCGCGGCGGCAAGGCCCCGCGGCGCACTTGCGCCATCAGAAGAGTTCCTCCCTGCCCGGCACAGCTTGCCTGGAGCAGCTGCTGGAGTCACCGCTGCCTCCCACGGAGCCAAAGCGGAGCCCCGCAGAGCCCCGGAGCCCTGATAAGGGCGAGGAGCGCAGCCCCAGCCGGGTAAGTGACTGGTGGGCGTGGCTTAAGACTAGGTGTGCTGGGGTGGGGGTGAGGGGTGTGCTTCCAGCTTTGGGTGACCACAACCGGACTTGCACGGGAGCATGGGTGCTACAAAGTACATCAAACAGTGAAAAGAAAACATCCGGCCCCTGCTTCGCAATAATTGCGTTCTGACTTGCATCCTGACTTAACACGTACTGCCAGAAGCTGTTTGGGTAGCTTTATGAGTTACCAAAGAAAGCGCAAGTATTAACGGTAGCTAAATAGAGGAATAAAGTTAGACGTTATGTGGGTACTTTTTTGGTGGTCTGCTAGAAGGACTTTCCAGTTGTCTTTGTCAAAAGAAAAAAAACCAAACCGACAACTTAAAGTGGATTGCAACCATGTTTGATGATGGTGCGGAGGGGCCAGTATTGGTAACAAATGTTTTGCAGAAAGGAATAGAGATGCGGAGAGATGACTTAATGGTAAGTGTGAGATCATGTCTTGGGGAAACACTTAAAGCAGAAGTCTGCCCATTTTCCCTCAACTCCCCTCTTAAAACTTCCTGCTGTAAGTGGATTGCTGCCCAACAAATGGGCAGCCTGAGTGTCACAACAGAGTTAGGTAAGTTCCCGTGGCTTTGTCTAAGATTTAATAGTCATCTGTAGCAGTTGTGTTTCAATTATGCTGCTTTATAGTCGTACATCATCATATTGACTCTTTGGTCAGGCTAGTTTCGTCAGACAAAAGTCAGATCCATAGGTGGTCCACTGAGCAACTGCTTTTCATTGGCCCAGTTTTGTTGAGGAAGGCTCTCCTTTTGTAAATGTTTATCTCATAGTAAATATTTTCAAAGCTCCATTCTGCCAGAAACCTAAAGAACTCTTTTCTTTCAGTATATCTTAGTCTATTTCAACATTCATTATTTTGATTCTGAATTATTATTAGTTTAATGACATGCAAAGTCTGACAATTAAGTTTACGAACTCATCCTAGAAAAAGGGCTACATACCTCATTGCTGAATATTACTGTGGTCACCTTCAAAGTACTCCCCTTGGGAAGCTATGCACCGACATCATCGCCTAGTCTACCCTTCAAAGCAGTTCTAGAACTCTTCTTCTGGAATGACCATCAGAGCCATCATCAGATGACCCTTGATTTCCTGAATGTCATAGAAATGTCTTCCTTTTTTTTTATCCTCAGGTAAAGAATAAAGTCACTGGGGGGCTAGATCAGGCGAGGAGGGAAGCTGTTTCAATACAGTTATTTGTATACTGGCTAAAAACTCCTTCACACTTGAGCTGGTGCATTGTCATGATGCAAGAGCCATGAATTGTTGGTGAAAAGTTCAGGTTGTTTTCATCTGACTTTGTCATGCAACCTTTTCAGCACTTATAAATAGTCAACTGGGTTGGCTGTCCTTTTGGTATGAATTCATAATGAACAGTGCTTCTGATATCAAAACGATGTTAGCAACATTGTTTTGACTCTTCATTTGGACTGACAGAACTTTTTTGGTCATGGAGAATTGACTGACTTCTATTGTGCATTTTGTTTCAGGGTTGTATTGGTACACCCATGTTTCCTCACCAGTGATAACATGGCCTAAAACATCATCCGGCTTCTCCAAAAGGTCTTGGCAGGCTTCAACTCTCCTTTGCTTTTGTTCTTTGATGAGCTCCTTTGGGACCATTTTTGCACACTCCTTTCTCATGCCAAGATTTTCAGTGAAGATTTTTCTGTTTCTCTATTGATCTTGGTCTGCTATGCTTCTCGTAATCAGCCAATGATTTTGATGCACGATTTGATGGCTGTTTGTAATTATTTCATCAGTTCTGCTCATTACTGCCTGCCCTGACCTCTCTTTATCAGAAAAATGTTTAATTCACTTGGGCACTGAAATTTCTTCATGGCATTATCCCCATAAAGTTAGACTAACATGTTCCTGATTTCACTTCCACTCTTGCCAATTTTAACAAGAAATTTAATGTTTGTTTGTTGCTCTAATTGAAGCTCTGACGTTCTGGCAATGGCACACAAAAACAAGCAACAATACTGAATGCCACTCAGTGAGACACTGATACCAAGGTTATGAAACCTCACCGAGTTGTTTGTACAGTGCTGCCAACATAAGTGCATGGTGGCTAGTTCATGCACTTAGTTGTCAGACCTCGTATACATTAAAACTTAGATTAAAGGTTGAGCTACAAAAATCATAAGGCCCTGTTTTGAATGGTGAGATAGGGGAATAAATACGCTTTCAGTTGAAAATAGTTATAGTTTATTAGCTAATTTATTGGTATAGTTTCAGAAAATAAGGCAGAATATAAGTATTTTATTGTTTAATAAACAGAACTGCTTACAGTGACCTAATGTTACTGATGTTTGATAAAACACCTGATGGTCTAGAAAAAGGTTTTAGTTATTCTAAGAAGAATAGGTGGAGATATTGACAATAAGCCTAAATAAACTTACCTTTCCTTTCATCTTGAAATAGAATTGACTAGCACTGTTTCTGGTTCCAAAAGTAAGGTAAAAGTCATTTTATTATAAAAGGATGTTTCAAATTCAGTATAGATGAATACTATTATTTAAAAAGTATTTATTTTTGAATGTGTACAATCCTAATGTATAAGAATTTTACATTTTTTCGCAATTCACTTAACATATTTTCAAAACAAAAGCAGAGAAATCTGAATTGATCTACATGTTCACTTTTACCAAAAAGTGTTCAGATACTATCAATCTTTAACCACATTCCCTTTTGCCCTGTGGGTGCTGCTCATGGCTGCAGCATTTACCCTGAGATAACTTGAGGATTACAGTTCTAACCTTACTCCTGAAGTTTGATCTGCTCATGGGTTGAGGAACAAATTACACTTTGCAGTCAGTTCTTCTTTCCTCTCTAGCTTTCACATTTTTGCTAGACTCTCTTTATTTTCAGTGAATTTGCATAGTTTCCTTGCCATCCATTGATGTTTGGAGACCTTATATTGAGCCTTTAGTCTTTTCAGTTTCAGGGTCTCCTTGACGCTAGTGTACTATTTGCCCAAAGCAAGAATGCAAACTTGAGTTCAGGAATTCGTTATATTCTGTTCATTCCCAACTTTTATTATGCAAAGCCACACACTTTTTCTCACCCCTGCCTGAAATTAACATCACATCAGCCTCCTGGAAGAAAAGCTGTTTTTCATGGACAGAACCAGGTTGGTAAAGCTACGGTTCTCACCAACTAGCTGCAGGGCGGCGATGTGGATAATAGTAGCTCCACATATGAACTCACTGTATAGCTTACTGAATCCTGGAAGGTTTCCAAGAATTCATTCTTGGAATTAAATGAACATGGCAGTAAGCTGCACTCCCCCTGCCCCCAAACATGAAATGGATTAAAAAAACACTGCTATGTAAATATAAATTTTGTAGTCAAAAGACCTTAACCTATTTTGAAGATACTAAACTAGCATTATATGTGTCTTCATCATATGCTGGGCGCTTTATATAGCCTTACATGATTTAATACAGCAGTCCTACATGCATGATAGAAGTTCTTGTTTTTTTTATGGATTAGGAAACCAATTCTAGAAATAATTAAATAACTTTCCAGGGTCATATAGTTACTAAAATGACAGAGAGAGAGAGGCTTTGTACTCCTGCCATTTTTCTCTACTCTTTTTCCTTTTTTTATTTTAAGATTTATTTTATTGATTTTTGACAGAGAGAAACAGAGACAGAGAGAAGGGGGAGGGCCCAGAGCAGTCTCCATAGTTGACATTTGTTTTCCATGTAGTTTCACTCCGCAGGTGGGTGCAGGGCTGCGCAGGGCAGGAACTGGGCTGTGAGCCTCCCGGCAAGAACTGAACTGGGGGCACACCCCAGTTCAGCACGTGGGTCCGCATATGCCTGGGCCGGGATTCGATCCTCGGTCCCTGCGGCTTCAAAGTGAGCGCTCAACCCGCTGAGCCATCCCAGCTTTCCCTAGACCAGGGGTGGCGAACCTTTTGGCGATTGAGTGCCAAAGTTTATGAAATAAGTATACTCGCTCGACTCGCGTGCCAACCCATCGAGTGAGATAGAGGTATCGATTATTTTTATGTCTATAAGAGGCATAGGATGTTTTTATAACAAAAAACAATAAGTTTTAAATGGTATTTACAATTATTTGTTTTGAAGTTTAAATATTTTATTAGAGTGCATAACAAAGGTAATTATATAAATTAAATACCATAGAAAATCTATCAGTCATTTATTACATTTTTATTCGGTGTAGAATAACATGATATTATAATAAAATTATAATTTATATGAAACAAAAAGGAAACAAAACATGTGACAGAATTAAATTATAATAATAAACATTAGTTGTCAAATGCACGGGGTACCCATGAAAATTAAAGAATCCTCTATCATTGTTAGTGTGATTTCTGTTGTTGTGCAGAAGAAGACAGATGAATCACATCAGGTTTATATTTTGTTGTTTTTAACATTACACAAGCTGCACTTGAGGCATCAGTTAAATTACTCCTAAAATCGGACTTGACTAGGTTCATAATTGAAAATAGTGATTCACATGAGTAAGTAGAGGAAAATATCGAGAGTATTGCCACTGCTACATTTTTCAGACATTGAAAATTTTCAGGCAAGGAATTCCATGTTTTCAGAACTGTCCCCCTCTTTTCCATATGACCCAACATCTATCTATTGCTATAAATTTACAGTTGGCATCAACCAAAGCAAGTAATACAACAGAAAAGTACTCCTTATAATTAAAAAACGTATATGGAGCTCTTCTTTGTCTTCCCATCTGCAACTTAGTCAGATCAATTTTAGTTGTTATTTGGACCCTGTAATATAAACTCACCGTGAAATTGCCCTTAGTGCCCTCCCAGCTCCGCGTGCCAAAATAATTGCTCCGCGTGCCACTTTGGGCACACGTGCCATAGGTTCGCCACCCCCGCCCTAGACTCTTTTTTTCTACTACTACAGTTATCTTTGACCATCTGAGGGCTTTTGTTTCTGAGATGACTCAGTCCTGTTGATTAATACTTGCAAGGACATTCTTTGTCCCTAGAATCAGTTCTGTGATGAATTAGTTACATTAATTTGTTTTTGTTCTCTGTGATGCATTGTTGCATGTCTATTATATCACATTTACAATGACATTATTAATCATACCATTTATAGTTCAGAGCTATTCATTATAAAGAACCAGCAGCTATTTATTATAAAGAACCAGCATTTTAATGAACACGTAGGGGGAATAAAAAACTTAAAATATTGTTCACAGAAAAAGTGGAAGGTAGGGTGTAGGCAGATAAGCCCCGAGGGGTTTGCTGGGTACCAGATACAGTCCCTGGAAGAGGCAACCCGGTTCCCAGCATATCCTGTTCCAGGAGCCTTGTTCCTTAGAAGCAGACAGTTTTCTTTGTTGTGAGGCACAATTCTAGCTGTCAGTAGCGTTCTTACCAACGTTCAAGAGAGAATTCCTCAGTCCTCTCAATACTTCTCTGCCCAGCTCAAAGGATCCGCTGACCTCTCTGAATGGGAAAGAGGAAGAAATGAGGTCAGAACCTGGAACAGGAAGAGAACTCACTGAGGAGTCCAGGAGTGGGCTTCGCTCTGCTGTGCCCCTCCAGGCTTCCTACGGATCTTAGAGATCTTTCCCTGCTTTCCCAGCACCTCAACTCTGGAGATACTTGGGCTTGGGGAGGGAGCATGTAGCACATGCAGATTTCAGTTTGATTCACAGTTCACAAGAACAGATGGTAGCACATGAAGGAAAAGACAGTAAAAGCATTAAATCCATCTCCAGATTGTCTAGATAAAAAGAACTCTCTTTCAAGGAAGAAAGAAATTTCTGTGCAAAATCGAGGCCAATAGCTTGAATTTTCTCACACTCTGCTTGATCCTGGCATTAGTCTTTTTCGCCAACACATTTCTCACCCCTCCACCCCTCAGCCCAGCATGAGGCCCCAACATTTGTGCACATGCTCTGACACTGGATGGAGATGTCAATCAAAAGCCAAAAACCAGTTTAGGTTTCTGGGGAAAGAGATTTGGACGTCACTGATGTACAGCGATTAAAACTGAACAGACCACCTCCCATGCCCCTGCCAGCCCTCCTGTTATTATGTTTTCTTTAGCCAAATGTACCTTTGAAACACACTATAAAACACCCGATAATGCCTTGCGCATTAAATAACATGCATTATTTAAAATACTTTGCTTGGAAAAAATAAGAGAGAAACCCCTTTCTTCCCACTGATTCTAGTTCACATGTCAGGCCATATTGTCATACCAGATGTATTTTATTTTCTATAGCACAGTTGGAAAAAATGCTGTCTCTGTTAGTGTGCATATCAAGAATTTGTCAATTTTATGTATTCTGTCTTGATGAGTTACTAAGTTTATGTTTTGCTGGAATCAGAAAGTCAGTATTTCACGATAAAGAGTGAGGAATTAATACCGGTATGTTTTGTTTTTAGTGTTTTAACAAAAAGCTTGTAGTGTTTATGAATGTTAAACATTTATTGTTCTTTCAAAGTCATTTTGTTGGAATTGTCTACATAGAGGAGTAGAAATGTGTGTGTCTTTTTAAGTGGGTAAATTATTCAAGGTATGATTCAAAACGTAGTAAGAGTAATGTTCATTCATTGGAATAAAATTTCTAAAACACATTTGTAAGCCTAACAAAAAGTGGCAAAATATTTTCTAACATTAAGTCTGTATGGGAAATATATCTTTTTAAAAATTAATTATCAGACCTTACAAAGAAAACATGTATTTTAAAAAAAACCACTTAAAAAGGTAATTTGGGTTAATTTTTGCTATCTGTTTTCAGGTACTTTTAATATTATTTTTAAAAACAATCTTGGGGACAGCACAAATGAAATATAATTCTTTCGTTATAATTTAAAAATTTTTAATTAAATGTATTGGGAGTGACATTGGTTAGTAAAATTATATAGGTTTCAAGTGTATAATACTATAATAAATCACCTATGTATTATTGCATTGTATGCTCACCACCCAGAGTCAGTTCTCCTTCCATCACCATAAAGTTGTGATTTTCCCTTTACCGTCTTCTACCACCATACTTCCCCCTGTACCCCTTGGTAACCCAAGTATTGTCTTTCTGTGAGTTTTGTTTTTTTGTTCCTCTTGCTTCTTTGTTGCTTTCAGTTTTATATCCGACATGTGGGTGAAGTCATATGGTTTCGACTTTTTCTCTCTGACTTATTTCACTTAGCATGATAATCTTAAGAGTCATCCAAGTTGTCGCAAATGGCAGTATTTCATCCTTTTTTATGGCCGAGTAATATTCCATTGTGTATATATAACACATCTTCTTTATCCAGTCATCTATTAAAGGGCACTTTGGATATTTCCATGTCTTGGCCACCAAGAATAATATTGCAGTAAACGTAGAAATACATACATCTTTTCAGATAGATGTTTTCAGATTTTTAGGGCAGATACCCAGAAGAGGGATGGCTAGGTTGTGCAATAATTCTATTCTTATTTATTTATTTATTTTTGAGGAATCTCCATGCTGTTTTTCATAGTGGTTGTACCAACTTACATTCCTACCAAGCAGTGTATGAGGGAAAAACCCCTAAAAAATCTAATCACAAAAGAAACCCCTAAAAATAACAATAGATTTTTCAAAGTAAGTGTAGGGGTTGGGGGCGTGGATACGATCTTAGGACATTTTGGAGCAGAATGTGAAGTGAAGTTTGATGTGTTCTTGAAAAACACTGGGATTGTCTGGTCACGTAAGCAAAAAAAGTTTGATGGGACTCATGGTGAATAGGAGCCCTTGCCCCATTGAAGGGGCTGTTGCTTCTAAGCTCCAACTGATTGCTGTCATGCAGTGAAAGAAGCAGCATTGCCAGAGTTTCTAAATTCTTGAATAGATGCCCCAAATCCAGATTTTTGTGTGAAGTCTCCAGAATTTTTGACAAATAATTTGTATTTTTAAAAGCATAGCACAGGCTAAATAAAATATATCTCTGGACTGAATTTAATTATTCATTTGACCTTGTGACTCAGAAAGCTCATGTCTGATTTCTCCTGTCCCCTTCCAGTGCTAAGCATATGTTATTTGGGAACACACTAGGTGTTAATACATTTTGCAAAATAATGGAATCAGGGGTAGTAGGATGGAAGCTAGAGTGCAGTGAGTTGAAGGGAGTGTGGAAAAAAAAAAAAAAGGTCAGGACAGGGAGAGTGGCCAAGCAATTTGGTTCTATCCAGGTGATAAGAGAAAGTGATAGAGGGAGAACTGGAATGATGTTGGTATGAGATCATAGGAAGGTTTTTTTGTTGTTTTTGTTTTTTTATGGGATATTACCTGAATGGGTTGATGAATAGGAGCCTGTGTAGAGGGAGAAGTTGAAGTTAAAAGGGAAGAAGGAGTAATCAATGGGATGAGGTTCCTAAGGATATGTGTGGGTGTGGGGTCCCAGAGACCAGGGGAAGTGCATCAGCCCGAAGGCGGATGCAGGTAAGCAGTAGGCTTGGGGGCAGCAATTCGAGGGTGTTTTCTCCTCTGCCTTGTTTGAAAGGGTGGTTAGGGTTTGACACAGGGTTGGGGAAAGAATATGGCTATAGGTACACAGGTGAATAAGTGCCCTGTGTAATGGGAAGTCAGTGCTGGGGTGAGGCGTAGGGTATGGAAAGGGGCGATAGTGGGAAATAAAGGTGCATGTGAAGGTGTGCCAGACCAAGGGGTGTATCTAGTGCAGCAGTAGGGGCCACTGGAGGCATTTGAGACAGGGAGACAGGGCCAGGTGAGCTGTAGAAGGCTTCAAATTGGCAGCAGAAGTAGGGGACCACGTGAGGTCACAATAGTCCCAGAGAAGTTAGGCAGTGACCTGCTTGACCTTGGGGTTGGGAACATGGAATGGTTTGAAAGACCAGCATGTGGCCGACTGAATTTTCAGAGACAGAGAAAGTGGAAGGAATTAATCAAAGCATGTCTTCCATTTTACTTATGCCTTTGATTTTTCTGAGTTCTGTTTAGAAATGTCTTTCTTGAAAACTCTTTTTCTTGAGGAGGGAGAGGGAAGGTTGAGGTTTTAATATGCACATATACAGGGTGCCAGGCTCCTGAGTGCCAATTTGTCACCAATTTACTGTAAAAGCCCTTTTTAAAAGTTATTTTGGATCCTTCCTGAATAAAATAGTTCTCCTTTTTCTCTGCAGGGTTAGGCACTTAAAGTAGTGAGTGTTAATGCAGCAAAAGAAAGAGCAAAGCATGTTTGTCAGTTAAAAAAATTAGGTAAAGTAAGAAAACCTCCTACGTATTCCTGTAACATAGACTTCTATGGTGCCTGATGTCAAAATGGCTACATATTTGGAGAAATATAATGAAAGAGTTTAGAATCCATTGACTCTGTTGAAAATTTTTATTCTTCTGGCAATGTACTTCAAATCTTTAAATTTGCACCCTCTTTCAGATGGAAGGTTGATCTGTGCATGGCAAATGATTAGTTTTTGAATAATGCGAATAGATATTCTTTCAAAATAGATACCATATTCTATGTATGCCCATGCTAGCTTTTGATAAAAGCTAAAACATTTTGATAAAATGTTTTTGATAAAAACATTTAGCATTTGTATAGTTAACTTTGAATAGTATTTTTATTTTAGATTTACTTTTATTTTTATTTTTTTAAAGATTTATTTTGTTGATTTTGACAGAGAAAGACAGAGAGAGACAGATAGAAGGGGGGTGGGCCCAAAGCAGTCTCCATAGTTGACAGCATTAGTTTTTCACATAGTTTCACTCCACAGGTGGGCACAGTGCTGCACAGGGCAGGAACTGGGCCAGGAGCCTCCTGCATGGGCCCCGTCAAGAACTGAACTTGGGCACACCCCAATTCAGCATATGGGTCCACATGGGCGGGGGCCGGGATTCGATCCTCATTCCCCGGGGTTACAAAGCTAGAGCTTAACCCGCTGAGCCATCTCAGCTTCCCCCTTTTATTGTTTTTGACACAGAGAGACAGAGAGAAGGAGGAGTGCTGACAGGTGGGTTTGGAGCTGCACAGGGCAGGAACTGGGCTAGGGGCCTCCTGTGTGGGAGGCATGCCCCCGTGAGCTGGAGGCCTCCCACTCGGGAAGCTCGCCCTGGCAAGAACCAAACTGGGGAAATACCCCAGTTCAGCATATGGGTCCACATGGGCTGGGGCCGGGACTTGATCCTTGGACCCTGGGGCTGCGAGACAAGTGCTCAACCCACTGAGCCATCCTAGCATCCCTGAATGGTATTTTTACTACACCAAATTAGAATTGTTTTCCAAAATATCTTTTGAGATTGGAATAGATTCTGCAGATAAATTCTATGTTGCTACAGAGCTGTTGCCAGACCTCAGGCTCCTTAGAAGTCAGAATGCCCTGAACCAGCATGGCCTCTCTGATTCCTGGCTGAGAGCAGACATGACTGTACCTTCCCCTTCTCCTTTCTTTGTGTTCCTCTCTTTTTAAAAAGAAGCTGGAGGTGAGGGACAGGGATGAGGTTCAGCTGAGATTGGGACATCATCTGGTGCTCCCCAGCCTTGCGTATATGCCAACACAACTTAATAGTTCCAAGGGGAAAAAAAGGTACTCAACTCTTAGGTCACCACCTCTCAGGGCCTCTGCTCCTTTTGGCCCCTCAGACAGCATCCATTTACTCTAGACTCCACCAGTGCTTTTGTGACTTCCTAGCTTGTCAGTAAGACTTAGGGGAACAGGCAGCAATGAGAGGGAGGCTTACATTGTGCAGGTTCCCAGGCCCCATGCCCTCTGCCTCTTTTCAAGGATGATGGCACGTTGTAAGATGTTCTTGTATCTATTCCCCTCTGCATGCATTTTTACTTTCTCTCTGACTTCAATGTTTTTCTTCCTGGGTCTATGCCAGACTACAAGGAAGAACTATATGGAATTTGCCCTGAGAGGATCTTCATGTATCTTGGATGATCAACCGCGGTTAGTATATTTAATACTATCACAGGTTTTCCAGGTGGTATATTATTTGAATCTTGGCTCTTCATTTGCTGCCTTTCTATTACCTGTCTTATACTTATTTATTTCACTTTTCTTTCTTTCTAGGGACATAACATGGGCAGAGATTATAAAAAAGGAAATGAGACTTTTTATTTTTCTTAACACTTATAGACTCATTTATTGAGGTGACTCTTATACTTTTATCAAACTCAGATAAGAATCCCAAAAGAAAAGAAAATGACAAGCCAATATCCCTGATAAATATAAATGCATAAATCCTCTACAATATACCAGGAAACTAAATAGCACATTAAAATAATCATTTGCCATGGCTGGGTGGGATTTATTCCTAGAATGCAAGGATGGTTCAACCAGGTGTTTCTTTTGATAACAGAGGTTTTCATAATATTTTCTCTCACATTGAAGTTTAAATTTTTTGACCCCTACGATGTGTTGATGTTCTGTGTTGCTTCAGCATATGGTTTGTACACACACACACACACACACACACACACACACAATTATGCCTTCACCAAGAATGGTTTATACACATACCTATTTTTTCTAACACATCGTATTTTCCACTAGAGTCAAAGACAACCAAAATAACTCCAATATTTTTTCACTTCTAAATTTAATCTGATAGTACTAAATTTCAATGATAACAATCTTGGCAAAAGTTGAAGTTTATCTAGTTTGAGTAACTATAAAATAACCAGCTCAGCAAATGAGAAAAGAAAAAAAAAGAACAATTAGACAGTTTTTGTGGTTTACTTGGGCTGTGTTTTACAAAGGGAATGAGTAATCTTGCTTTGAGTTTAAACTAATGTATAAAGAATACCTTTACTTCAGGAGAATAATTATTCCACTGTAAGTATCTATCTTATTTATAGCCACCATGGAAGAGAGGTCATCAAATTATTCCCTTAATCTTTTGAAACTTAGATGTCACAATAACTAATATCTATTATTAATATTTTCTTTTTTAAAAGATTTATTTTGTTGTTTTAGACAGACACAGAGAAACAGAGGCAGACAGAGAAGGGAGAGAGCCCAGAGCAGTCTCCTTGGTTGTACATCATCAGTTTTTGACATGGTTTCATTCCACATAGGTGGGTGGGGTCTGTGCAGCGCAGAAATTGGGCTGGGGGCCTCTTGCATGAGAAGCACTCCCCTTTGAGTCAGGGGCTGAATCAGGGGGCTAGACCCGAACTGGGAGCCTCCTGGATGGGAGCATACCCCAGTTCAGCATATGAGTCCAAACGGACCGGGGCCAGGATTCGCTCCTCAGTCCCTGGGGCTACAAAGCAAGAGCTTAACTCACTGAGCCACCCTGGCTTCCCCTATCATTAATATTTTCAATCCTTGCCTGGCTTTACCATCACAAAGTGGTCCTTACAGATAATAACATGAAGAAACATTTTGGTAAGCTTATTTATAGATATGGTTCACCTTTTAATTAGAGAAAAAAATGATACCTTTGGGATAATAAAGATGCTTTCTCATAATCACAGGAAGCTCAGTTTTTTGAAATCACATGAAATGAGAGTGAGAAAATAACCGAATTAGGAACAAATGGACCTGGGATTGCAGAGCATTTGTGTTGGCTGCTTAAAGAATATGCTATTTTCCATTAATGTTGCTAATGATTCTTAATGGCATTTCTTTTTTTTGGAAAAAAATTCTTAATATTGTTTTATTACTTTGTTCATTCTCTTAATTATATCTGGTTTGCATCCTGAGTGGTGTTATGTTCAAGAGCCCATTTCATATTTTAAAATCTATTTTGTTTTTTCTTTCTTGGAGTGTAAATCAAATGTGAATTTTGAACAGATGTACAAATTTTGTTTGTATTTGGTGCCAGAAATTGGTTGTGTAAACTCGTTTTGCATAGGTATTCATGAAGTTTTTCATAGTGTAATCTGTGTGATAGGACTTGGCTTTTACTACCCTGCCTTTCTGTGAATTTTGTTAAATCACAATACACAATCCAATATCCAAAGTTGTGTTACATCAGGTAGGACACACTCACTGTGGTCATCCCCAGCCCACCCTGAGCTGGGTTCTCTGCTCAATTGTATCATTTCACCTCTTACCTAAGGCTAACACATGAGGCCACTTTAAACTGACATTTTATAATTAGTATGAATTGTAGCTAAACATACCAGCATTTATTATGTATTGACACTAATTTAATTACTTTCTACATATTAACTCCTTTATTTACTGTATAACATTCCCTCTAATAGGTATATTATCGTTTGCATTTTCTGGATGAGTAAACTAACCCACAGAAGATAAGTGACTTGCCCAAAGTCACACATCGGTATAATTTGGATCCAGGTCATCTGACCTTTAAGCATTATAGAGGAAGGCTGTCTGAAGTAGTTGTGCTTAAGCAACCAGATGAGGAAAATAGACCTCCAAGTGGAAGTTTGGATTGAAAGCCTTATCTCCCTTCCCACCCCAATAGTGACTTTATGGCTCTTCTTCGCCTCTACTGTTTCCCTTCCATCTTCCTTATTTTTGAAGGTTAGCTCATATAAGTAAATTTAATAAGAACCAGATTTAGTGTAATTGTTAGAAGATTTTTGGTGTCAGGTGAAATCCTGGTTGTACCACTTCTTACTGCTGGTAAGCCCTATAAGCTCTCTTTGATCACTAGATAAAGATAGAGCTAACAGCTGTTAAATATGAGTCCTACTTAGAAAGAAACTTCCTCACCAGGTACTCTACTTGATCATCAGCAGTATTTCTATTATTGATATTGTTACTAGAATCATGTTATAAGTTACAAGACCCTATGATTATGTATTTTCAATATTTTATGGTCTTATCTCATTTCTGTCATTAATGCTTTCTTGTTCTGTGAAAGGCATGGTGTCGGGGAAAAGAAACAAAATAGATCTATCTTGTAGGCATTCATTATACATTATCTCCAATAAACATTATAGATTATGTGTATTATCTTGCTTTAAAGCTCACAGCAGTTGTTTTTTTTTAAGATTTATTTTATTGTTTGAGAGACGGTGAGAGAGAAAGAGAGAAGAGGGGAGGACCTAGAGCAGTCCCCATAATTGTACATCATTAATTGTGACATAGTTTTATTCCACACAGGTAGATGTTGGGCCGGCCATGTGGGGTGGGAACCAAACGAGGGGCCTCTGTATGTAGGAGGGGAGAACTTTTGCTGCGATCCAGGTGGTTACCATTTATGGCACCGCAGTTCAGCATGTTGGTTTGCATGGGCCATGGGCCAGGGCCGGGATTTGATCCCTAGACCTTGTGGTTGCAAGGTAAGCGCTCAAGCTGATGAACTATCCTGGCATTCTCAAGCCTCACAGCAGTTTTGACAGAGAGGTGTTGTTCATTGCATTTCATATTTAGAAACTTCTCAGACTAAGTAACCCGTCTGGAGTCCCAGTTCTGTTCATAGTAAGTGGCGGAGCTTGGGTAATAGAGGTCTGATTTCTGCCTGGGCCATAATTTCTAAGGTATCCACTACAGCAGTTAGTGAGGCCACATCAGTGCACCAGAGCCAGTGTGACTGATGTCTAAAGTGTTCAGTGGTTAAGTCCATTCCTGGAACACCAACCTTGCTAATGGGTCTGAGTGTCACCATAGTTTTGGACAGACAGCTGAAAAATTGTGCTATTATTGGCTGGAGAAAAGTATTGAGAAAGATATGAGTGGGAGTGGGTGAATTTGTATATTTGGGGGTTCAGTTTTGAGAGCTTTTAAGTGACAGGGAAGGCATTCCTAAATAAGTGAAATTTAGGATGGAATAAAAGAAAGAATAGTGCTTGTTAGATTTAGGATAAGTTGGAGAGGTAAAGGATGTGGCGGATAGTTCTGGGCAAAGAAACACACAGCAGAAAGTGTTGCAGTATTTTCTGTCCAGGGTTCATTGTCTTACAGTCCAGAAGAATGAAGGCATGCACACAGAAAGGGAGGGTAAGCAGCAAAGTCTATTGAGGGTAAAGGTAGGGAACGTGCACTTCCAAGAGGTGGAAGTGGGCCGTGAGCAAGAGGAGGTGGCTCAAAAGGCCTAGATCATTGGGTTACAGGTGGTTTTATCCTTTTTTTCTTAGAAGAGGTCCTACCTTTTTTGGGTGTGGGGCCTTTTGATTGATTAGCGGGGCTACTACAGCACCTTTATTCACCTGTGTAAATCCCTTCCCAGAGTTCAGTCTGAGAGAATGATACTACTGAACTTTTAGGCATATGTGTGATATCATGATGAGGCTTAGGTGGAAGGTGGGTCCTATGAAGGAGTCCCAAGATTCCCCTATTCTAGCTGCCTGTCTACTTTTTCCTTAAGAGGCATGATTTTTTTCTCCACCCCCCCAACCACTTCTCCTCCCCAAATCTGCATGAGCAGCTCTGGAGCTGAAGGTCTCTTTTCTTCTGTATTTACTTCCTGTTGGAGGTGGGTCATGAAGCTCTCCCCCTTACTAGGCTAAAGAGTGGGGAAGGAGACTGGAAATCTGCTCCAAACACAGCATTGACTTCTTTGGTTGGGATACTCTGGAAGCCTCTCTGGGGTATATAGTTTATATGCTAATGGCTCCTAGATAAGGAGAGAAAGATACAGTTAATGAATTTGAAAGCATTAGTCTAAAAGCTGACTCCCGGGTAGTTATCTGCCCAGGAGTTGAGTTTGGAAGGCCTGAAAACAATACTTGGCCATAATCAATGACACAAATCAGGTTCCAGAATAATTGATGTCTGGCAGATACAGATTCTAGTGTCCTTCACTAAAGCTGGAGACTTAGTGTAAGAATGATTAACTAAAGTCAGAGACAATGGGGGAATTCTAAGGACAAACAAAACAGTGAAACCAGAGAGCTAAAACTGAACTAAGGAAAAGGAAATAAGAAATTTCTATAAAAAAGAGGGAGCTTCTTTATTTGACCCCTATCAAAAGCATTTAGAGAATTGCCTGGACAACTGTAATTTGGTGAGTAAGAGGGCAAATTAGGGGAGATGGGTTTGAAATGGTTGGCAGGGGACAGACTGTACAAGGCGATGGGGAGATTTTGGATTTCTACAAGTACTGATACTGTCTTGAGAGCCCAGATGCTTGGCTGTGAAGAGGAAAGTCAATTTTTCAGGAAATTTCATGAGTATGGTCTGGGAATAGCTTTATTTATTTATTTATTTATTTATTTATTTATTTATTTATTTATTTATTTATTTATTTAGTGCTACTATGTGTGGAACTACTGTGCACTCATAGGATTGTTTTGTAAAGAGACAAAGAATTATGTCTGGGGCTAACATTCTCCACTAAGATAATGGTATTTTTAAAATAGTATAATTAGAAATACCTACTGAATGAAAATATCTTTTTTTCAGGAAAAACATGCCACTTCATTCTTCCTAATGACTTTTTTTTTTTTTAAGTGGAATGTAAATGGAGGCAGGAAAGACAATTTAATCTCCTGTTGTCAGTATTCAGGGGAGAGATTCTCACAGCACATTCAGAGCCTAGGTAGACATGAAGGTGAGATAAAGCCCAGTGATCTAGATGTACAGCTGAAAATTATGCAGAACATGTTTTTCACGTGCTTCTAATTTCTTCTCTAAAGTTAGGATCTAAAAAAAAAGAACTTTGGAAAGCAATTATGTAAAGAGGTGTATTCATACATTTAAAAGTTTGTACTTGTTAACATAACTGTAGGGGTGATTAAGAAGATTGCTTGTTGAACATATCTAAAGCACAATGGAGGAGATTTGATTTATGTTTTATATTTATCTATATATTTTTAAATGTAACACCTGAATTTTATATTTTCATCTGTAGTCAGTATTCACATTTATGAAACAGTTTTGCAACAGTGCAGTCAAGCAAGGAGAAAGCTTAGAGTGTAAAAGCTTACTGTCACATTTGTTAACATTATGTTATAGGATGAAAAAGAGGAAATGTTAAAATTTCTCCGTGAGACTGTAGCCCATCAAATAATCAAAGTTGAAGTGGCAACATAAGCCAGCCTACCTGCCACTCTGTGAAAGTTGAGGGCATAGATTCTAGTGTATCTGGTAGGTAAGTATAAGTGCTCAGAAACTGTACCAAGTTCTGTCCAAGTATGGCCTGCCAATCTGTGCTTTGGGTACTCCAGCCAATTACTGTGATGACTGACAACCAGGCAACATGGGCTGCCCTAAGCACCCAAGCATAATTGGCATCTGGAACAGGAAATAGCATCTCATAAAAATTCAATGACATAGGCTATGACCAAATCTTTTGAGTATCTTCTATCATGGAAAAATGTGATGTGGTCTTTCTGTCATTATGTAGCATTTTGCTGGAGTCATAACTAAACAAACACTATACTATTCAAAACAGCTA
>PVKE010005973.1:43946-56465 GCA_004027555.1 Craseonycteris thonglongyai
AAAAAAAAAAAAAAAAAAAAAAAAAAAAAAAAAAAAAAAAAACAAAAACAAAAAAAAACAGCTAAACAATTTAACATAAATTCCAGTGGGTTTGGGGATCATAGACCCTTTTCAGAAACTAATGAAAGTTGTGGCATTTCCAAATAAAGAAACACAAATGTACACCAAACTAATATTGTGCATTCACCTTCAGTTAAGAAAATACATGACTTCCAACCCAGGGACTCCAGAACCCTTGATTAGTACCGTTGGGATAAAAGGAAAACACAGTGATAATTCTTGCGAAATAACATGACCTCCATTAGCGCTAGAAAAAATAAAAACTTGAGTCTCTGAGTTTTCAATTATGATGATAGTGTGTATTTATTCCAGAACCTTACAGGGTATGTGATTGATTCTTAGGAAAGAACCATAGACTGGCCTGCTAGGGAGAAGTGCAGATGTGCCCAGAAATAAAAAGAAATTAGTTGTGACCTGTAGCATTTACTGAAGAGATCAGCATACAATGGAACAATTAGAGATTCTTCTTAACATTGGATTCTTTTTCCTGGAAGCTGATTTCTGTTCCCTTCCTATTACTCTTGTATACACAGTTTTCTTTGATACTTACCCACTGAGAAGTGAGATTCCTGTACTAGACTACTGTATTAGTGTACTCTTTTTTTAAATTTTTTTTAAGGTTTACTTTATTATTTTTGACAGGGAGACAGAGATAGATAGATAGAGATAGGGAGAAGGGGGAAGGCCCGGCACAGTCTCCATAGTTGTACACTCTCAGTTTTCAACATGGTTTCTTCCCTCACAGGTGGGCAGGGGTGGCTCAGGGCAGGAACTGGGCCAGGACCTCTGCAGTGAGGCACTCCCCTAAGAGCTGGAGGCAGACTGGAGACCTCCCATATGGGAAGCTCGCCCCACGGAGAATAGGTCTGCAGAGTCTGGGGCTGGGATTTGATTCTCAAACCCTCAGGCTGCAAAGGAAGCACTCAACTCGCTGAGCCATCTTGGCATCCCCTTAATGTACTCTTAAGTAAATAAAACCAAGGGGATTCCCCGTCTCAGGAAATAAATGCAGAAGCTTAATTACCTCTGTGTAACAGCTGACGGGATAATTGATCTAGTTTGCACTAGCAGTAGTATGGACAGACTTTTGTCCTTTCAGTTCTCTCTATTCATTTCCTTTCAAGGATTCCATGACCATCTTTTAGAAATACACATTCTAGAAAATGTAGAGGCTCCCAACCTGAAGTCACTTGGAAGAAAGAGCTTTGTTCATGTGAGGTAGTTCTCTAACCTCAGAAGTGGATAATTCTGAGGGATACGGACCTGTACTGTGTGCCCTGGGCTTCGACAAATGCAATCACAATTACATCCTTTAAGATAAATAAACACAGGCCTAACTTAGAACTCTTTGCCTGATGCCTGAGTCTCTGCATGGGGCAGTGGCTTTGAGCAGGAAGATGGGTGAAGCTGGTGGTAGAATGCCCGTGCCTGTGGGAGAACTGCTAGGTGTGCCTGGGACAAGGAGACATACCTGCTTCTGAGGCTGGCTCCACAGGTCCTGCCAGTCAGGCTACGCTTGGGAGCAGAAGTACAGAGAGATTCCCAGCCTCGTAATATGAGAACTGGTTAGGAATGGAAATGTCTAATGAGACAGGGATTGATTGCTCAGGCATCAGGGCTTCTTCAGGACTCTTTCCTTGTAAGTGACCGGAGCTCAACTCTTTCTGGGTGTGGCTTCAGGTCTCTCTGTCTCTGCCCCTCCCCTCTTTCTTTTCCTCTAAATGGCTTGGCTTTGGGCATCTTCTCTCTCAGGTAGGTTCTCTCTACATGGTGGCACCCAGCAGTTCTTGGCATCCACGCTCCTTCTGGTTCTTGGGAGTGAGTCTCATTGGAATGATATGAATCCCCACTCCACCCACTGCAGCCTGGGAATGAGGTGTTTGGTCAGGTCCTGTGTGGATCTTTGGAGACCAGGAGTAAGGGACATCCAGCCTAAACAATGTGGATTAAGAGGCAGGTTTGTAAAAGCAAATCAGATTGCTATTGGGGGGCAGAAATCTCCAGTATCCACTTGGGGTTTGGTTGATAATCAGCAATCGGGAGGATGAATAACCAGCCATTCTGAAAATCTGTCTGCAAGCTGCTGGACTGAGCTACTGGCCTGCAACATGGTCCTCATGCCAGACTGGCAAAGAGCGTTTTTCCTGTATTTTTAATATATGTAAAATGAGCATAGAGTAGAGAATAAATAAGCACTTCAACTAGATTTTTTAAAATGCCCCTCTTCTTGAATGAGTTATATTATTTGTAAAGTCAGAGTAATAAGACGACTAGTTTTAAAGTCAGCTATGGACGAATGATAGCAACTGAGTTAACCCAAAGGTTATCTCATTTATTGGGTCCTAAAATGTTGGAAAAGAACCTATAAAACTTACTTTATATTAGGGAGATACTGATGCTCAGGGGATCAATATGCTGAAGAAGTTAAGATGTCTTTCTGGCCTTTCTTTCTCAGAGCCTAGATAGAATACAAGCAGTTTCTGATCCATACCTTACCAAGAAGCAGTTCCATTTGTACAAATAAATATGCTTAAGTGATATTCACTGACACTGACTCTGTTTCTCGTATTGTCCCTGCCATCACACTCTAGAAAAAATAAAATGTTACCTTTAGAACAAGCTTGTCCAACCTACGACCTGTGGGCCACATGCAGCCCCAGGATGGCTTTAAATGTGGCCCAACACAAAATTGTAAACTTCCTTAAAACATTGAGATTTTTTTTGCAATTTTTTGAGCTCATCATCTGTCGTTAGTGTTAGTATATTTTATGTGTGGCACAAGAAAATTCTTCCACTGTGGCCCAGGGAAGCCAAAAGGTTGGATACCCTTGCTTAAGGGTCTGTGGTTTCAGTAAAAAGGAAGAGAAGAAATAGTGCAAAAGAAGAATGGCCTAAGGCAAGCTATCTTCCAGAGCTCAGTAGCCTCTCTAAACCCCACATTTTTCTTCTGTAAAACTGGAGGAATAACATACCCGCCTGATGGTATTGTTAAGAAGGTCCAGTGAAGCAGTGTGGGTTCCTGGTAAGTGCTCAATACATATTCATTATTCTCCCCTGCCCTATTACAGCTAATAGTCTGTTTATCTCCTTATTGGGATTAAATATTATTTTCTTTAAAAGTTACACCAGTGTTTTGTGGAGCCTTAAAGGATGCTCATTCACACTTTAGCATGAATTAATTAATTCAATAATAGTCTTCCTAATTCCTGGATAGAAAACTAGAATTTTGAATGGGGTGGAGGTTGGATAGAGTGAAAGTGAATTAGCTCAATCTGTAGAATTTGCAGCAATGATCTGGACCTGAGTGGGTGCTTTAGGATTTAGTATGTGTTGGTGGGTGGGAAGATGCTAAGAGATTGGAAAATAGTGGAGCTCTGAATGGAGAGGTGTGGGAAAGGAGAAGGCTAACTAAAGACTTTCTTTGATCTGGAGCTTTGCTGTGGAATAGCTCTGCACCTTGCAAGGGAATGGGCACTTGCTATGTTCTCCTTCTGTCCCTCGTAACTTCTTGCTCTTAGAACTTGGGCTGGAACTGCTAGTACTGAATTAAGTGGTTTCATCTGGAAACTAGCCCCCTTTATGACATTGCTTTCTTGGGCAAATGAAGTGAGTATACAGCTTTCCAATGAACTTCTGGAACCTCACCAGTTCAGGAAGACAGGGGCTGCCTGTACTTTATAGATAATATTTTCATAATGTTTAGCCTTCTTACACTTGCAAATTTCAAGTGGAGGGTCTCAGGAGGGGTCATTTTTAGTTACTCCTTTGCTTAATATAGCCTTTAACATAGTATATAACCCACAAATGTAAAATCAAATTGAATAATCAATGTATGATTTCTCTGTTAATTGAAGAAAAACTTTTAATTTTTAAAGTACTGGGAGAACAATTTGGGATATATGAGCTGGTATGACATAGATAAACTTTACCTTTTCCTTTTCTTAAAGATTTATTTTTATTGGGGTTTTTAGTTTGTTTATTTGTTTGTTTTGACATAGAGAGATGGAGAGAGACAGAGAAGGGGGAGGGCCCAGAGAAGTCTCCATAGTGGTATGTCATTAGTTTTCAATATAGTTTTACTTCACAGGTGGGTGCGGGGCTGCGCACGGCAGAAACCAGGCCAGGAGCTTCCCGCATGGGCCCTGGCAAGAACTGAACTGGGTGCACCCCCATTTCAGCATATGGGTCCATACAGGCCAGGGCCAGGATTTGATCCTCAGACCCTGGGGTTGCAAAGCGATCGCTCTACCTGCTGAGCCATCCTGGCTTCCCCCTTTTTAATTTTCTGGTATTTATTGAATAGTTTGGTTATTGTTTTAAAAAATCTTAAGGTGCTGATTAGCCATAAGTTTTAAAAAAGAAATATCTCTACTAATTTTCTGATATTTGTACAATAGTGAACTTTTTCAAATAAAACCTTCTGTAAATCCAAACGTGTTTTAAAGAAAGGATTTAGTTAACATGTTTGAAATTGTCAGACCCAGACAATTACATAAAGTCTAAACAAACAAACAAACAAACAAACAATTACATTACGTCTCATGATGAATCCAACGTAAGAAAGTTGAATGCAAACTTTTGTCCACAAAATTATAAGTTTTTGAGTTTAGCTACTTTTTTTTCTCCTGAGACTATCCATATCGCTACAACTACCTCTACAGGGATTTTAGTTTTCAAGGTTAAATGATCAGTTTCTCAAATATCGATCTTCTAATGTGATTCCTAATCTTTCTAAGCACACAGCTTAGAAAGAGTTCTCCCTCAGATTTTGTGCTGTGAACTGACTTAGGCATTTTTATCTCATTGCTGGTGCTTTTATATTATTTATATTTTAGTTTTTATGTGTTGTTTCCTTTCACTTCCTAAAATTGAGTGTAATTAATGCTTAAGAATAACGATGCCTTTAGTATCTTTTAAAGGTATTTACAGAGTGCCTGCCTAGGCAGTGTGCTAGGAGTTCCCTGTGGTGTACTTACTTTGCTTGACCATTTCTTATATAAAATGAAGTATGTGCTTTCAGAAGTCTCTTTGATTAAAAAGTGTGTTGATCATAGATTTAATTGTTTTTTAAAAGATTTATTTTTATTGTTTTTGACAGAGAGAGAGAGAGAGAGAGAGATACAGAGACAAAGTCAGAGACAGAGAGAGAAGGGGGAGGGCCCAGAACAGTCTCCATAGTTGCACATCATTTGTTTTTCCACATACTGTAGTTTCATTCCACAGGTGGGAGCGGGACTGCACAGGGCAGGAACTGGGCCGGGGTCTTCACTGGGGGAACTGAACTGGGGGAACTGAACTGGGGGCACTCCCCAGTTCAGCATATGGGTCCACACGGGCCGGGGCCGAGATTTGATCCTTGGTCCCCGGGGCTGCAAAGTGAGCGCTCAACCCACTGAGCCATCCCGGCTTCCCCAGATTTCATTTTTAAGAGCTTGATCCTCTTAATTTAAGATTCACTAGTGAGAGTAAATGAGCAAAGACTTAATGAGGATAGACCTATAGTAGAAACTTTGATGTTTGCCCAGATCCCGTGTCTGATGATGTGGCCATCCACTGGCTGCTAAGATGATAGATGGTAATGGTTTCACAGCTGTGTCCCTCACTGGGCATTACCCTTGGCCACAGGAAACTTCCGCTCTCAAGATTGTCCCACTCCCAGGGACATTCGAAGCCATGACTGCTAGATTAAGGATTTAAAGGTGCAGCCCTCTTGGCTCAAATTGGGGGCACCTCTGCAGTCCCCTGTAGGATTGTGCAGGCCTCTGTTGGAACATGTTGTAGGTCACCTTCTCCCTCTGTCCAGTCCCCATCCTCACTTTCTTGCCCCAGGACACCCTGCCTCACCTCAATAAACCATCTTCGTATAGCTCTCTACTGCAGAGAACATTTTCAAGGAACTCAGTCTGGCAGATGTCATTGTTAAACTTCACGAAGTTGATCTCTATGTTTTAGGGAGAAATGATTAGATGTCATGGAGACAGTGGCAACAGTTTTGAAGAGCTTGGTAACACATGGATGTTTTGAAGACAATCAAGGGAAGTTCTGCTGGTGAGGTTACACCCAGGCTTAAAATAACATGGGAGGATGGAAAAGCACTGAAGTACCAGAGAAGATGGGTGTTAGGTGGCACCAGAGGGCAGTGAAGTTAAACAGATTTAAAATACAAACAAATTAAGAGGGTAAATAAGTATTTAAAAAAATCAAATGTGAATGTAGGAAGAATCTTTGTTAGTTACAAAACAACATTGTGGCCTGGAGATTCAAGGGCTACAAAAATTTGTATAAAATCGCCTACCACTTACTATTCATATACTATTTCATTGCAAGGATCAGGAAATGGTCTTTTGCTGTCAGATGTAAGAATTCTGTGAAAAGTTCCTGTTTTGTGTATCAGGGTGTAAGGTCTTTAGGTAGTTAAATGATTTTCTTAATAATTAATTTGCCTTGTGCATAGCAGGTACTCGGATGTTTGCTGAATGAATATCTAAGCCAGTTAATAAGGCTGGGAGTTGACTGTAAATTCTGGATATTTATCTTATTGTTTAGAGGAATGGAACTTACTTCAGAAAAGTTGTACAATCTAATGGGACTTCTAATGCTTTTGGTTATTCTTTCAGTTAGAACTATCATAGATAAATGTGTTACTTTGACTTTTTTAAAAAAGTAGAATGAACTTCTAGGAATCTATTGCTAGAATATAATCAAAGGTATGAACCAAACATATATGTGGAATTGTTCATCAGCTTGTTACCTTTAACACGGAAAAATTGACAATGGCTCAAACTTTCATCAGTAGGAAAATGCTTAAATAATTATAATAAACTCTCTGGATTATTATGTGGTAATTTAAAATGTTTTCAAATTGGTAGGCATTTTAATAAACTTTATTTTTAGAACAGTTTTAGTTGCACACAAAAATTGCAAAAGTAGTATAGAGAGTTCTAATATATTTAGAACCCAATTTCCCCTATTATTAACATATTACATAACTATGGTACATTGTTTCTTAGCTGGAATATGTTTGGTATCTCAGGATTAGACAGGGGTTATGGGTTTTGGGGAGAAAGACCACGAAAGGCCATTTTTATCACATCTTATCTAGGGTATATCCTATAGCATGACTTATGACAGTTAATGTTAACCTTGACCATTTGGCTGAGGTAGTTTGTCAGGCTTTTCCTCTGTAAAGTTATCCTCCTCAGTAATATACATTTTGGAAAGAAGTCACTATGAATAGCTTATACTTGAGGAATGAGAAGTTATATTCCACTTCTTTGATGATGGAGTATTTACACAAATTATTTAAAATTCATCATGGGAGATTTGTCTCTTTTTCCCCAATATTTATTTGTTCAGTCACTTATATCAGTATGAACTCATGGAAGCTTATTATGCGCTTTGGGTTATAACCCAGTACTAATTTATTTATGTTTTTGCTCTAATTGTTTCAGTTTTGGCAATTGGGGGTTCTTTCACTTGACTTCTGTGTCCCTTTGACATACTTCCATCATTGTGTGTATTTGTTTGCTTGAGTACTTCCTCACTTTTTTACTATAAGATGTTCCAGGCTCTTCCTGTATGTTTTCTGCACTTGTACTAGAAATACTCATTTCTCTAAAGAATCTGTAGTTCCTTCTATTGGAGAATGTTATTAGAAACCCAAATCAGGGAAGAAGGTGACCAGATTTTAACATTGGTAAAGCGGGACACCATTGACCGGGGGAGAGGGAGTTCTTGATTAAAAATTTGGTCTATCTCCCGCCGTTCCCTAGCTTGTCGTGCATTCTTTCCAAAAATTAGGACTTTTTAAAAACGCTGCAGGACACGGAACAAATTGTTAAAAATCGGGACTGTCCTGCCAAAAGCGGGACGTCTGGTCACCCTACAATAGATGTGCTTATTACTATTGGGGAGCATTTTTAGTGACCTAGTAGTACAGGGTTGTTCAATCTTTTGGCTTCCCTAGACCACATTGGAAGAAGACTTATCTTGGGCCACACATAAAGTACACAAACACTAATAATAGCTCATGAGCTAAAAAAAAAAAAAAAAAAAAATTGTAACAAAAATCTCAATATTTTAAGAAAGCTTACGAATTTGTGTTGGGTCACATTGAAAGCATCCTGGGCCATATGTGGCCTACAGGCTATGGGTTAGACAAGCAGTGGCCTAGCCTAGAACAATGTTTATTTAATTTGAAAATGTAAAAACACGTACAACTTGATAAACAGTGATATGAATTGTGTGCATGTACAATATATAAATATAAGTTCATAGAAAAATAAAGAAAAAAGTACTGAAATGTCAACAATTTATTTATCAAAGTGTTGTGAGGTTTTTTGTTTTTTATATTCCCCCACTGCAACTTCTGGATCATGAATCATATACCTTGCAATTAGAAAAAAGAAATAATAGTGTTTTTTTTAATATTGAAATTATTTTTTAAAAGTAAAATGAGGCAGATTTTGTTAATATACCCATCTCCTTAGACTGTATTTTTAGTAACCATTAAGCTCCTATGTCCCACAAATTATCATCATCTACTCAGGAATTGAGCCAGAAGCTGATATCAACATCTGTTTTGAGGAGAATTTGAGGACAGTTAATATAATGACAGGAATTTTCCAGCAACTGCAGTATTGTGAAATGTCCTTACTAGTATTGAAATTGTTTAAGAATATTTTTATTTCTTATGTTAAGGTTTATCAAACTTTCCAAATTCAAATGTTCTGCCATATCTACCTACCACTTGTATAATATGTATTTAGTAGTCTTTTTCTAAATTGATTTTTAAAAACTTTAGATACATTAAAAAAACCTTTTTCAGTACCTTGAGTAAAAATCTGTCAAGCATAGAACATGCGTATAAAACAAAATACAGTGGACAAAGCATTGTTACTAAAGTTTTTAAAAGACAAGTGAAGGATGTCCTGATGTAAAGTCAACATGCAAATATGTCCTATATGGTTTTGGGTCCCACTTCACCATACTTCTTGACTTTTCTTGTATCCTTCAACTAATTCGCATTATTTTTATTTTAGAGCTTTCTGTTGGTCATAACCTCCCCTGTGGTGCTATTATTATTATTATTTTATTATTATTATATTTTTCTGTCAGGAACATTTAGTTAATGTCTGTTAGCTCATCCTCGGGCAAGCCATTCCTGGTATTCAGACTTGGTCAAATTGCCAGTTATCATTCGATCCTTTACATACTCTGTTTTGTTGTATTGTTTCCAATAGGAATGTTATAATAGTGAGATAATTTGTTTGCCCACCTCTTTTCCTACTTTTCCCTCATGGGAGTGTGGTTGTGTATTCGTAATCCCAGCATGTCTGATAGTGCCTGGTTCACAACAGGAACTACTAAATACTGAAATTAATGAATAAGTGAACAACTCTCCTCAAGGTTTTGACATTATAAACTAGTGAATTCCAAACATTCCTTTTGAGTGTAATTTTTTAAATCTCTATTCAATTTTCTTCTGTCCTAGGTCATGTTAAATGTGACTAGGCAATAATGGGGAATAGGGAATAAAAACCAGCTTTTTGTACCCCCTCCAAAGGATTTTGAGGTTTAGACCTTCTGAATCCTCCTTAGCTAATGCCATTCCAGGTACCTCCCAAATCCGTGGCCTTTCACATAAAATACCTGTAATATGGCAAACCTTTGGCTTTAATACTTTAAAATATATGTATGACTGTTATATTCGGAAAATAAAAATGTCTGTGTACCTCCTAAAGTCATTTTGCATAGCCATGCTGGTAGGCATATCAGGCTCTGCTGCACTGACTTGTGATTTAAGTAGTGAAAGAAGGTTGAAAAAGACTGTTTCTAAAAAAATTATTTATTTTACTATAAAAAATGACCTTATTATAATTGCAGTTAATGATGTACAAGTTTTTTCCCCCTTCCTCTCTTTTTAGCCCTTTTTCTGAAGAGTTATATTAGTCAGGGCCCAGTAGGAAAAGCACAAGCTATTTTAAGTATGTGAAGCAAAGGGAATATAATGGGGAGAACTGGCTACAGAGAAGGTGAAAAAGCTGAGAAGCCACATGGGAAGTCATGAGGCAAGCAGGAGGCTGGCAAGAGCAGGCAGTCCCTAGCACCTTTAGACTGAACGGACACAGGAGAATGTGATGGAGCCAGTGGTTCAGGCCACCCAGTGAAGCAGGTACCACATGGGAATGGTAGGGAGTGGAGAAATGGAACAATGGGAACACACAACCCTGGCCAAAGCCTCCTTCAGAGGCATAGAGCCAGGACTCTGGCTTCTCTCTTCCAACTGCTGTCCCACTGGCTGAACCCAGACAGATGCCAGCTGACATACAGCCATCAGCAGTATGAGGTGAGGAGAAAGAGGGCGAGTAGTGGATCTGCTGGCAGCCGGGCCCTGGACCAGCACGGTATTGTGTCATGTTCTACTTCTAGGTTGCAAGGGGTGAAATTTTTACTCTTTCCCAGAGCCATTCCAGGATATTTTCCTAATACAACAGACTCTCTGTTAACCGCCACTCAAGCAACCGGCATTCTCAAAGCAACCAGCAAAAAAACCCCAGAAATACTACTACACTAGGCATAGGTGTCAACTGAGAGTCTACTGTACCTGTCAGGAAAGAAACCCCTGTTTATTTTTCTTCTTTCTTTCTTTCTTTTTTTTCCTTCCTTCTTTTCTCCCTCCCTCCCTTTCTTCCTCTTCCTCCCTCTCCTTCTCCCCCTCCTCCTTAGAGAAATATCAAAGAATAAATTAAGGAATAAAAAGCAAAGGAGGAAAGATGCAAGGTGATTCAAACGAGGGTTCTGCCCACAGGGCAGATGTTGGTGTGTCTTTTGACTAAAAGTGTTTCATGAAGTACGATATTTAGCCCTTTCAGAGCATCTGGTGCTTCTTGATGCCCCAAGCTGTAGATGAACTGCCTTCCTTTGTGCCGGCTTATGAGTGTGATTGAGCTGCTGCCTGTTGGGTGCTGAGATATGCAGATGAGGGAGGGCAGTGACTCATTGATTTGGAGGAATGGTTGAGAAGTTCTGGGACACAGTCCTTAGAGGCAGGATGCATTTAGGTGCTGAGGGTGTTAGCCTGAGACTTTAATTCCCAGTTCTCTGGCCCTGTGCTGTTTAGATAATGTCTAACCTTCATTCTCTGTATTCGTTTAAAATAGGAAACATGAATCACAATTCTCTAATTTTATCTTTTTTTAGGAAAAGGGTTAACATGGGCCCTTGTCAGTGTCCCAAGCACATCTTTCCAGATGCAGGCTCTAAGATCTGTAACCTTCCATAATCCACAGGGCTGGTGTGGGATCAGTGTACTGGGGGACATCCTGGCTATGCAGGGTCATACAGTTCATTCTCTCCCTGCTATGAGCAGAAATCTTTTTGTTCTGTGTCCTTCACAGCCCTAGTATGTGGTCAGGACATGAAAGAATAAATTATAAAAATGTCCACTAGTCTTTTCTTTCTTTTTTTTTAATTTAAATTATTCAAATCTCATAAGTTCTTTAAAAGCAAGGTAAATTCTATTTTTTTTTTTTAATTTCTCTGGCTACTTCCATTTACCCATCTAGCTCTCCATCATTTATTTATTTATTTATTTTTCAAGATTTATTTGACTGTTTTTGACAGAGAAAGAGACAGAGACAGAGAGAAGGGGTAGGACCTAGAGCAGTGTCCATAGTTGTCCATCATCAGTTTTTGACATGGTTTTATTCCACACAGACGGACAGGGGCCACGCAGGGTGGGAACTGGGCTGGGGGCCTTCTGCATGAGAAGCACACCCCAGTTCAGCATATGGGTCCACATGGGCTGGGGCCGGGATTTGATCCTCGGTCCATGGGGCTGCAAAGCAAGCTTTTAACCCACTGATCCATCCCGGTTTCCCTCCATCACTTATTAAAGAGTGCATCTGTGTCAGGCACTGTGCAAGTCCGGGGAGTACAAATATTAATGTTGTTAGTGAGACAGGGTTGCCACTCTTGAGCAGTTCATAGGGAAAGCTGTTTGTTCACATTTGGAAAGATATGTGTAAGAACAAGAACTTCTAACTCATATAATCTGCAAACCCTATTTATTTGAAATATAGCAGTGGCTTTCAAACTCACATGACTATGCCCATATTAATACATATTGCATAACATTCTATACACATACCCATGTTCAGAAATATACTTTGAAATCCAAGAAACTTACTCAGATAATCTCTGATATTTTCCATTCTTTCATTTAATTTTTAAATAAAGCTGCTGGTTTTGACCCATTTTATTTTATTTATTTACTTTATTTATTTATTCATTTATTTATTTATATTGTTAAATATAATGGGGTGACATTGGTTGGTAACAATTAGATAGTTTCCAGATGTACAAGTCCACATCACATCACCCATGCATCGCATTATGTGCCCACCACCCAGAATCAGCTCCCCTTCCAGCACCATATATCTGGTGCCCACTCCCACC
>PVKE010005974.1:0-56378 GCA_004027555.1 Craseonycteris thonglongyai
TAATTTTTTCTTTGAAAAACAAAATACCTGAATGTTTTCTAGCCAACAAGAGAGAAATGTATAGGCTGCAATGAGTAATTGAACCTACTTTTGTCTGTTTGCAATAAACATTTGCAAAACACATTATCCTTTTGACATTTCCTTTGGGATTATTCTTACTCTATTTTCTGCAAAATGCCTTCCATCCGTACTGGGTTCCTGAAATTGCCACTTTGGAAAAAGACCATCTCAGCCCTTCAGGGCCATTATCAATTTTAAACAGTTGATTCCTAATTTTTGTTGATGTTATTATTTTCAGCTATCTCTTGAAGGGGTAGAAACAGCACCAGCTTAAGCTATAGACAGATAGCCTGATATCTAGCCAGAAAAGCGATAGTGATAGAGAAGCAGGTGGCAGTGTGATCATATGTTTTTCCTTTTTATCAATTCTCTGGTAACTGCACAGCCCAGCGATGGTAAGAGAGCTAGCTACACTGCCTGGGTTCTGATCCTTCTTCTGTCATTTTCAAGCTGTGTGGCCTTGGGAAAATTACTTAACCATCCTGTGCCTCAGATTCCTCATCAGTAAAACTGATAATAGTATGTAGTTCAGAGAATTGTTGTAAGGATCAAAGAAATTAATAGGTATAATGAACTCAATTACGTGTATACACTTAATAAATGGTTATTATAATTGTGGTTGTAATCATTTGGCATGATGAATGATAGTGTTGAAGTCAGATGATACTGCCCCTTACTATGGAATATCCTTGGATTTATCTGTATATTACATTGGTTCATCTGCAAAATAGAATAATGTAATGTCTATATCATGTATATAATTATAAGGCAGAGTCATGAGAATATTTATTTTCTAATTTTAATAGGTGCTTTTTTGCAGGGAAGTTGAACCATCAAATTAGCATTTTACAAGGTTACCACAACTATTATTTGGGGAGTTGACTGGGCCAAAGTGATGCTAAGAAACCAGGTAAGTGACACATGACATGGCACTGACCACCCCATCTTGGTCAATGGAGATGGGGCAAAATGGGCTCAATGTTTAAATTGCAAGTAATTCCACAGGACTCAATCACAGAGGGAGGGAAATGAAGGACAGTTCCGGGGTCTCAGACCAAATGGAGGGAAGAACAACACATTGAAATGTATGTAGCTATCTGTGTATATCTGGAGCAAAAAGCAGAGATAACAAAAAAGCAAAGAAATCGAAATGCCTGTATGGAAAAGAAGAAAGAAAGGAAGGTAACACAGATTTGTGGAGAACCTAAACTCTCCATGGGGTGTTTAAAGAATTGTATTGCACATGTTCACCACACAGATGCAATAGACATATAGATGACGTATTATAGAAACATACACTTCTAACCTATATAATTTACTAATCATTGTCACCCCAATAAATTTGATATAAATCAGAAAGAAAAGAATTGCATTGTATGTGTTCTCCATCCTGATGCAACATATCTAGATACAGATGATGTAGTATAGAAATGTACACTTGAAACCTATATAATTTTTCTAATCAATGTCACCCCGATAAGTTTAATAAAGATATATATATATATATATATATATATATATATATATATATATATATATATATATATATATATATATAAAAGAGTTGCATTGTAGACTGAGGGAGCAGCACAATAAACGCTTGGCAGAAGAGGGCACTGTCATATATAAGGGACAATGTCCTTGTCACTTATACACAGGAACAATACAACTTTCAATAGTGCTTAGTCAGGTTATGAAGGTATGGCTTTGCCATCAAAATATATGGTAATGTTCTACAGGACAAAAATGACTTTTTGTGTATCTCCAGGTATATTTAATACATTACCCCAGTTCCATGCATATAATAGCATTCTTGGTAAATACTTGAATTTGGACCATTGTTGAGTAAAAGATAAAGCATTTATTCACCAACATTTTTGGAATGCCTATGCTAGGCTTTGGGAATATAGAAGCTGATGAGAGCTGGCCCAAGCCCTAAGGACTTGGATCTTCCCAACCCATCTTTCCCCTTTTCCTTCCTCTCCCCTTTTATCACATTTCCTTTTCTTCCCCCTCTTCTTTCTGTCTCAACTTCTGTCTGCCTGCTTGCCTCTCTCCACACACACTCATGCCCACACACACTCACTCACATACACACATACAGAAGCCTCTGCTTTTGTCACACCTCCTCACATCCCATTGGTCAAACAAAGCAAGGCACAGGGTAGAACCCAAAGCCAGACACAGGCACATACAATCTGCCTCCAGCAGAGAAGCTGCACAGGCATAAGGATAGGACAGACTCATGGTTGCCTTGGACACATCTTTTCCATTCTCCAGATGCCCTCACCCTTTAGAAGCTTGGATCAAACCCACATGTCCCCCCATGTGAAATCCAGCCTACTGGTAGCACACAAAAAGATTTTAGCAGGCACGTGAAATTTAGTGAATTCTTACACATGGTATTAACTAATATTAAGCGCATAAACGGACGGTGATTCACTTTTGTATGTGCTGCCAATATTGCCAGCTACATCAAGGAGAAAGTTTGCTTAATGAGCTTGAGCAGGCCACAGTGTTGAGATATAATTTCAAAGGATTGCTTTGTTTCCATTGTATTTATCTTGACTATATTGTATTTTGGCAAGGGATGCTAAATTTTATTTAGTTACTCATTTCTTTAAAGACATGCAGTACTTAAATAAAAATGTAAGCCTATTTAAAGAAAATATCAAGATTATTATTGGTGACATGCAAATAGCAAAAAATCACGGCTATGAGGCTTGAGTATTGAAGCTTGGGGCATTCTGGGTATGATCATCTTTCTGGCTCTGAGGTCCCGTGATTGCTGCTAACTTCACCGCTCCAGCTGTGGGCTTTACTTCTACCTCAAGGCTTTCCCAGAGGAAGACGAGCAGCAAGGGGACAGCCTTTCTCTTCTGAAGGTTTCTGAGACCTTTCATTCCTCCCTGCTCTCCAAATGTGAGCAACCCAGCTGCCAGTACGACTCTCCAGCCAGATGTATTTGACTGACATGCTCATCCCTACACAACAGGCTGAAGTCAGTCACCCTGGGGCTGGTCCCTGCCCTTGGCATTGTGGCACATGGGCCCAGATTCCAAATGTCAAGTCATATCTCTTCATGGCATCAAAGTACCCTTGAGAGCAGGAAACCCTAACAGATGGCTGAAATGCCTTCAGAAAGCCTCTCCCAGACTGCAGGGGTGGTGAGGGGTCGTAACATATGCTCAGCAAAATACGCCAAAGGGAAGAATGGCTCCTGTACCCACCGAAGCCACAGCATCCTGGTTCAAATGCTGGGTATCAGCTGCCTCACACAGAGTGCCATTTGCTTTTGCAAAATATCTATTAACTGCATGATCATTATCCTTGGTACCTTGCACTTCTAATAGTCTGAAAAGGTAGTGATGGAAAACTTTTTATTTACATCGAATAGTTCATTAGAAAGCAAATATGTGGGAAAAGGCCACTTTTGACTGTCCCTTCCTGATTTTGGAACTCCTGCCTGAATTTTGTGGACCCCCAAAAAAGCCCATGGTTGGTCTTAAAGAGGCCTGTGGACGTTCCAAAATTACGTGCAAGTTTGTGTGTGTGCGTATATGTGTATCTCAAGAGAAAGGGTGTAAAACTTTAGTTCACCTTCTCAAAACCATCCATGTCTCATTAGAAGCCACAGCTCTAATAATGCTCCTTAGAGAGACTATATGGGGAAGAAAAATGTCAAAACTAAACTAAACAAATGAAACTAAATTAAACTAAATTGGGAAGCAGCATAAGGTAACAATGTTTCCCCCTAATAGTAATATTAAGAAAAGCATTTGCCATTTGCCATCACCATAATTTCAAAAAGGTTATTTTAGTGTCACAGGACATGAAAAAAATCTAGAAAGGCTATAAACTCAGATTAAAAACATAAATTTAGCTTTATTAAAAAAATCACTGCACTGTCCATTTCTATGTTTATTTCATGGGTAACCAGCATCAATCTGTGGACAATGATTTGAGGCCACTCTTTTCAGCATGGGGAATTTCTACCCAGCCTAAAAATCTTTGGGAAGCTAGAGCCTTCTCTGGGACTTCCGAGAGCTGAGTCCCTGGCTTCCCACCTCTGTTCCTGGGCCACCCTAAGAGAAGTCCTTTATGTCTGATCCCACTATGCTGTGACACCAGGTACTATAGCCCAAGGCATGGATGGTGGATTCAGTATAAAATAGCAATTCATTCTAAGAGCTACTGAGGATGTCACTCGTGTGGGCCACGCCCTGAGCTAGGTATCAGACATGCAGAAGTGAAATGTACTATCATCTTTCCACGTGGCTCACGTTGCAGTGAAAGAGATGATAAGAAATGGTGTAAGCGGGCATCATTGCCCACTCCACTTCCTTGCCCTCACTGCCAAAGGAGCAAAGGACGTAAATGATGAATGATGCTTCACAGGCTCTGTTACAGAATCCATATTTCTAACCAAGGGGGAAACCCAGTGGGACTAACTGATTGAATTCTCCTCCCCAAAGAAGTTTAAAATCCCCCTTCCTTTTAGAAGAGTGGGACAGAATACAAAATGTAGGGTGTGGCAAGGGGCCACTTAGAATACAGCCAGGAAATTCGCAGCCCTCACCACAGGGAGTCAAGCCTCTTTAGCTATGCAATGGTTAGACTCTGTTCTTAAAGGACTTTAAAAATATTACTTAGGCAAAGTCTGGGACTTTACTGACTCCAGCACTAATAGCTCACAGTGCCAGAGTGAACAGCACTAGCCAAAGGAGGCAGCCAGCAGAATCCGCGGGAGAGGTGCAGAGCACACCAAACCAGAAACGGTTCTGACCACAACGTCCAAATGAGGGGAGTGGAGTTGACTTTAGAAGCCACTGTACAGTATAGAGTGGCAGGTGATGTTAGGAAGGCTTTCATTCTTTTGTTGTGATTTATGTATTCTGTTCCTTAGATTCCACACATAAGTGAGATCGTATGCTATTTGTCCTTCTCTGACTGACTCCGCGTAGCATAATACTTTCCAAGTCCACCCATGTTGTTGCAAATGGTAAGATTTCATTTCTTTAGGGCAGAGTAATGCTCCATTGTATAGATGTACCACATCTTCTTTATCCAACTGTCTATTAATGGATACTTAGGTTGCTTTCATATTTGGGCTATTACAAATAATGTTGCAGTAAACACAGGGATGCGTATATCTTTTTGAATTAGTTTTGCTATCATTTGGTTTCAAGAAACTTCCTGTTTTCTGTAGTAGCTGCACCAATTTGCAACCCCACCAACAGTGCACAAGGATTCCCTTTTCTCCTCATCCTTGCCAATACTTGTTTGCTGATTTATTGATGACAGGTATTCTGACAGGTGTGAGGTGATAGCACATTGTGCTTTTAATTTGCATTTGTTGGATGATTAGTGACATTGAACACCTTTTCATATGTCTAGTGGCCATCCTTTTTGAAAAAAAATGCCTATTCAGGTCCTCTGTCCATTTTTTAATTGGATTATTAGTTAGTTAGTTAGTTAGTTAGTTAGTTAGTTAGTTAGTTAGTTAGTTAGTTTTTTTTGGTGTTAAAGAAAGCTTTCATTCTTGATAACATGTTTGCTTTTCACTTAACTTTTGTGGTTGTTGATGTTTCTATTAAGTCCTGAGTTAAGAGAACTTCTCCAGCTAGCATTGCATGGCAAAATCTGAATTGAGTGGCTATTGCTAGATAACTACAGTTAGCAGTTATCACTCATGTAAGCAAATAGGTAAGGAATAGCAGCTACTCTCAGGTAAGTCCTAAGGACTAACATATATGTTCCCCTTTCAGTTAGAAGCCACAGCACAGAAAGGTTAATTACCTTGACCAAGGACATAAAGCCAGCCAAGAAATCTGGGACTTCAGTGACTCTAGTATGAAGAGTTCAAAGCGAGCTACCAGCGCCAGGATCAGAGGGGCCAGGGCTCCGGGTCTCAGTTGTCATTCTGTTGACCAGTCCTAAATTTCTGAGATATCAAGCTTAAATGCTGTTCTCCACAATTTATAGGTACCCGAACTAATAGAAAACTCATAAAGATGATCGAATGGTTGGAAAATGTCCCTTATTCCTCTTGCAAGGGGGAACTGTGATTAGTATAAAGAAGAGATAAATTAGAAACTTAGAAAACAGAAATGAATTTTAGAATGGGTCAGAGGATGTAAGATTTAAAAGCAAATTCATAATTCATCCTGCCAAACTAGATGAAAATCCTGAGGTTCACAGGGACGTAATGATATAATTATTTTTGCACAACAAATTAGTAACAAAGCAGGGATCAGAGTTCGGTTCTTTTTTTTTCTTTTTTTTTGTTGTTGTTGCTTGTTTGTTTGTTTTTTCAGAGAGTCCAAACTTTGAAGGACAATACATTTTGTTGTCATGGGAGGCTATGAGGTTATATTCCCTGGGTAAATAAATGAGATTTTTTAGCTTGTAGTCTTTGGCAGAGGACCAGAATAAACCCCCTAAACTGGTCCCTTTTATTTCCTGGAGCAAGAGCTGTGACTCCAACATTTCAAGCCTACAGGACAACTTTAACACTATTCCCAAGTTCAAAGGTTTCACTTTCTTATTTGCTGCTTCCCAAGTCCTGCGCCTTTGAGCTTTGGTTTTGTAAGAAGATAACTCAGGCCTCTGAAGAGTGTGAAAGCAGATTCCATTTCCATTCGAATGATGGCCTCCTGGGATAGTATAGCCAGAGGTGACTCAATTTTCTCTGAAAGTCACCCCAGTCAGGCTTCCCTTCTCTCCCCCAGGTCAAACGGGCTTTTGTCAAGGTCATCAGTGACCTCCATGCTGCTGAACTTAATAGTTTTTAGTCCTTGTTGACTGTCAGCTTCATGCGGCCCAGTGGGCCACACTCCTCCTTGAAGCACATTCTTCACTTCACTTCCAGGTGCCACTCTCCCCTGGTTTTCCTTTTCCTCATCTCCCCAAGTTGGAAACAGCAGAGTTGTCCAGTTCTCTATCTTTGAACAAATTTCCTCTTTACCAAGACTCATTCCTCAGGTGACATCTGCCAGTGCTGTGGCTTATATATCACCTATCATCGATTGGGTGACAACTTGCAAATTTGGTCAACTCCCTGCAAAATACAGTCTAACCACTCCACCTTTCACCACCTCTAACGCTACCAACATCATCTCTTTCCTGGGTTAGTGCAGTAGTTACCTGATTGCCCTCCCTGTGTTCACTTTGGCTCCCCTCTAAGTGATGGTTCATCCAGCAGCCAGACTAATCTTTTCAACATGTAAGGCAGAAGGAAACTCTTCCTTCATTCCTCTGCCCACACAGTAAGAAACTCCGTGGTTTTACAGAAAAAAACGAAGTCTCCATGAAACCTCTCAGCTCCTATTTAGCACGCTGTTTGCAGCTCAACCCACACTAGACACACGGGTCCGCCATTTATTCCTCACACGTCAAGTACAAGTACCTTGAGGCTCTTGCACTGGCCATTTCCTCTGCCTACAAGTTTCTCTCTCAAATAC
Source organism: Craseonycteris thonglongyai (assembly GCA_004027555.1). Lineage (NCBI taxonomy): Eukaryota > Metazoa > Chordata > Mammalia > Chiroptera > Craseonycteridae > Craseonycteris > Craseonycteris thonglongyai. The sequence goes on from PVKE010005974.1 coordinate 7,524, forward strand.
ATGCACACTGGCTCCGTCAGGCCTTCCGGTCTCTGTTCATAAGTTGCCTTCTCAATAAGGCCTCGACCACTCTCAACTACCTGGCAGCTCCCCGTCCTCCTCTGTACTCTCACCATGGTCCTTATCTCTACAACAGCTCTCATGATTGTACAAATCATCAATTTACTCTTCCGTTGTCCTCTGTACCAGGGTGTCACCTACAGAGTCTCCTATGAATGGCTATCTTGCTTATTGTGTTCACTGCTCTTTCTTTTTTTTTTTTTAACCATCTCCAATGGTTTCTGGCACTTAGTAGCTACTCAATAAATAATTACTAAATAAAAAACAATTAGTAAATTTTATCCAAGATCTACACTCAAATTCAGGGAGTAACGCATTTAAAGCCACCCTGGAGAGAGGAAGCCTTCTTCATTCCCCACATTTGACTGCTCTAGAATCAAAGATATCTTGCTTCCTCCCTCAACAATGTAGGCTCTCTGAAGAATTCTATTCCTTACAAAAATATTAAAAATGAATCATATCTTCTGTAATAAGGTATAGTGGTTACAAGTTGAGGTGCTAGATCCATGTTGCCTATATTCAGATAGCTACTTCTTACTTGCTGTGTGTCCTTGGGGAAGAAACCTAACTTCTCTGTGTCTCTGATTTCTTCACTGAAAAATGGTGATAATGTTAGTACCTACCTCATGAAGTTGCTATAAATATTAAAGAAGACATATTATAATTAAGGTACTTAAAAAAGAACCCGGCACATAGTAAATACTTAAGTGTTAACTCGCTGTTACATTAAGAACAAGTACAAATAACACACTTTTTTGTTTCCCAAGAAGCTTTTTATAGGACAATCTATATATATGAAGGCTCTCTAGAAATTATCCAGCCATGTAACTGTTCTTGTTATATTGACAATGGCTGGATTCTTTCTGGACATCCCTCTTATAGCATATACATAATGTATGTGTATATATATATGTTACATGTGTGTATATATGGTTATTTAGACAGATAAACGCATATATGTGTGTATATGTATGTATTTATTTAAATTCCATGCTGGCTTTCCTTTTCCTTTTCAGCCTCTCATGTCCCACAGAAACCCAGAAGCAGGGCTCAGCACTTCTCTATTTTCCTAAACATAATCTACTCCACCACTAATGAGCAATATGGATGTTACTTAATAGAGGCCTTGAAAAAGAGAGCATATGTCACATATCACACCAATATAATTTAAAAGATCTTGTTATCCAGAAAAGGAGGCCCATTGGTGAGTGCCTGGAGCCTGGGTTGTAACTCTCTCCTCTGTAATTTTTTTTTCAAAGTGAAGAACAACTCAACACTGACAAGAATAGAGATGGAAGAAGTAAATTTATAAGTTCCTACAGTATCTTGTTTTATGAAGTCTTAGGAAGGCCTTACCCTCCCTTGTTCACATGACAAAATCATAACTAGCCTTGATACTCTTTCGCTAAGTTCCAGCAAGGCTGATGCTTGCTCCTTCATGACAACTCTTCACCACGCACACTTGTCCATGCCTGTCACTCTAGCCACAACATGTATTATAGTCACTGTCCTCCAGTTGCAAGTTTCACAGACAATAGGCTTCTTAAGAAAGGTATCATATTATGCCCAGTATACAATCAACAAACTTAGTGAACAAATTCAATTAAATACATAAACAAGTGGAAACTATAGTCTTTCACATGGATAAGCCTTGGTACACTAACCTGTACAGTAGACATGATAATCCCCTCATTGATCTCACAGGATTGTTGAGATAATTAAATTAGATTTTTTAAAAGGCTTTGTAAAGGTAAAATGTCATTTAATTATAAAGAGTTATTGTTAAGACATGTCATACTCCATTTAATTTCGGATCACCCCAAAATCAATCCAGAAACTGTTTCTTTCTTTCTTTCTTTCTTTTAATGCCATCCAACATAAGTTTAATAATAAAATAATTTAAAAAGAAAAGAGCTGTATGAATTCATTGAAGAATGCAAATTTTTTTTAATGTAGGAGAAGAAATTCATACTGGCTTTGTAATAGATAGTATAGAAGGAGACAAAACTAAAATGCATGATGGGAAAGAATAGGATATAATAGGATGCATAGAATACAATAGTAAAAGGTAACCTATGAGAGGACAGGAGGAGAGAGGGTAGTAAGGTTACCAGAAAGACAGACAGGCACTACAGAAGGCAAACCCTTATTGTCTAATACACATTGAGTAGATCACTTCATGATCTTAATCCTCACAACCACCCTGGGAAGATTGTATTATAACCCCATCTATAAAGATGGTAAAATCCAGAGAGTGGAAGTAATTTGAAGCATGGCACTTTAAGCTCTGTGAAGTCAGGAGCACATATCCCTTATGACTGGAGAAACATGTGGCATATTATAATAGTCACATATATGTATATGTATTCAATGAAATCATGTTTGTTGTACAGCTGCTAAGTGGGTGAGCCACCATTTAAACCACAGGCTGATTAGCACTGAAGCCTACCAGTTCTTTCTAAAGATACCACATCACAATCAAGCTTATATCAGGAGTTTGTAATTTGTAAAAGCTGCAAGACCAGCAAAAGTCAGAAAACGATATAACTGCCCTCATCGGAGAAACAGAATAATTAGCAACTACTGACTTAAATATCAATACAAATATTAAAACTATGTCATAGGTCCTAAAATTTCCTAACAGGAAAGGGTTCTGCTTGATTATTCATGGTAGGGTGAAGCCTGGGATATGAGTGGGTGCTGTTCTATTTAGTTCTCATAACTGTTGAGCTTAATTGTGAGTCAGGGAACAGCAGCTATCCCAGTGAGGTTCACTCTAATAACAGGTGGTCATATTTTAAAAATCAGCTTTATTGATGTAAAATCTTCATGAAATAAGATAATGTACTTTATGTATATTCATTACTATGTCTGCATATACTCATTATATGGAAACATACATACTTGTGCAACCAGCACCACAAAATAGAGAACATTTCTGTCACTCCCAAAAGTTCCTTAAGATTTTTTTCCAGTGAATTGGCAATATCCACTGCCCACCCGAGTAAACCATTGGTCTGATTTCTGTCATTATAGAAAGTTTTCTCTATTCTAGAAATTCATATAAATGTAATCATATACTACGTGAAGTTTCACCTGACTTCTTGCACTTGCCATACTAATTTTGAGATGTAGCCAAGTCATCATATATACAATACTTTATTCATTTTCATTGTTGCACATTCATTGTATCGATTTATCACAATTTATCTACTCATGTTAGTGGACAATTAAGATGCTTTCAAGTCTGTGTTATTGTCTATAAAGCTGCTACGAGCATTCACGTGTAGATCTTTATATGGATATGTTTTTGTTTCTTTTAGGTAAATAGCTAGGAATGGAATTGTTGGGCCTAGAGTGATACTACGTTTAACTTCATAAGAAATTGGCTGTTTTACAAAATTGTATTATTTTACCCATCATCAGAGATGTAGGAGAATTATATTTGTTCTGCATTGTTGTCAACATTTAGTATTGTCAGAATTAAATCAGTTTTTAGCCATTTTAGTAGGCATTCTCATTGTAATTTTAATTTGCAATTCCCTGATAATATTGTGCATATGTTATGGGTTGAATTATGTCCTTGCAAAAGTTATGTTGAAGTCCTAGCCCCCAATACCTGTGAATGTGACCACATTTGATAACAGGGTCTTTGCAGATGTAATCAAAATTAAATTGAACTGGGTTACACTGGGCCCTAAACCTAACGGCTGCTGTTCTTCTATCCAGGCACACACAATAGAGGAGAATGTTGCTTGAAGGCAGAGGCAGAGAATGACGTGATATGAAAGACTCCAGCAACCACCAGAAGCTAGAAGAGAGGCAGAGAACAGTTCCTTCCCTAGAGCCTTCAGAAGTCAAGTTCTGCTAACACCTGGATTTCAGACTTCCAGCCAATTGACCTATGAGACTAAATTTCCATTTTAAGTTACTCAGTTTATGGCGTAGCCCTAGAAAACCAATACAGCATCTTTTCACGTACTATTGGCCAACTGCACACCTCATTTTTTGAAGCAAATGTTCAAATTTGCTTATTTTGATTTTTAAAAAAATTTTATTTTTTGAGAGAAGGTGTGTGTGTGTGTGAGAGAGAGAGAGAGAGAAGGGACGGGGGTCCAGAGCAGTCGCCATAGTCGTGACATAGCTTCATTCCACACAGGTGGATGTGGGGCCATGTGGGGCAGGAACCAAACTGGAGGCCTCCCACATGAGAGGTGAGACCCTTCACCACCCTCCCAGCAGTTACCAGCTGCACCACAGTTCAGCATATGGGGTCTGCATGGGCCAGGGCTGAGACTTGACCCCTGGACCTGGGTTTGCAAAGCAAGTGCTCAACCTGTTGAGCTATCCCTGCACCCCAAATCTGCCCATTTTTAAATTGCATTATTTTTCTTGTTGCTATTGAGTTGTATACACACACATGCATACATATATACACATTCACACAAGTCAATTGCCTGATATATATTTTATGAATATTTTCCCCAAATCTGATTGTTTTTTGTTTTCTTAACAGTGCCTTTCAAAAGCAAAAGTTTTAAATTTGGTAAAATAAAATCGATCTATTTTTTCTTTTATATCTCATCTTTTATGTCCTAAAAAAACATTTATCCACTCCAAGGTTCTGAATATTTGCTTATACATTTTCTTTTAAAATTTTTATAGCTTCTTTTCTAATTGTGTCTATTATCCATTTCAAGTAAATCTTGTATATGGTATAAGGAATTAGTACTTTTCTCTCCATATGAATATTCACTGTTTATACCACGACTTGGTAAAAAGACAGTCTTTTTTCCTATTGAAGGGTTTTCTCAACTCTGTTGAAAATCTGTTAGTTGTATATGTACATGTGTGTCTATTTCTAGAATCTGTTCTATTTCATTGAATGATATGCTATATCAATTCTATTGGGTTGATTACTGTAGTTCTTAAGTCTTGAAATAAAGCATTGTAAGTTTTTCAAAACTGTTCATCTTTTCCAAGTTGTCTTGGCTATTCTAGGTCTTTTGCATTTTCATATAAATTTTACAATAGGCTTGTCAATTTATGGGAGATGGCGGGGAGAGCCTGTTTTCATTTTCTTTGAAATTGCATTGGCTCACTGAGTCCATTTGGGGAGAATAAACATTAAAAATATGAGTTTTCTAATCCAGCAATATTTAAATCTCTTCATTTGTTTGAGTCTTAAAATTTCTTTCAGCAATGTTTGTAGTTTTCACTGCACAGGCCTGGCACTTCTGTAGTTAAACTTATTTCTATGGTATTTAATTTTTTTTTCATTGTATTGTTTATTGCTAGTATGTGGAAGTACAATTAGTTTCTGTACTGAATTTGAATCTTGCAATCTTGCTAAAGTCACCTCTTATTTTAGTAGCTTTTTCTATAGCACTTAAGATTTTTCTATGTTCATACATCTGTGGACAAGAACAAAACTTCTTTCTTTCTAGTCTCTTGTCTTTTAGTTTTTTTTCTTACTTTAACAACATTTCTGGCTGAAAGCTGAATAGAAGTGAGGAAAATGATCTTGGTTGTAGGGAAAATGTACAACATTTCACCAGTAAGTAAGATATTTGCTGTGACTTTTCATAGATGCCTTCTATCAGCTTGTGTATGTTCTGTTCTCTTCTTAGTTTGCTGAGAGGTTTTATTACAAATAGGTATTAAATTTTTTCAAATGTCTTTTTTTTTTCCATCTATGCAGATGAATATATGGTTTTCTCCTTTATGCTAATTCTTTTGTAACATGATACATTAATTTTCAACTGATAATTCAGCCTTAGGTTTCTTCAGATAAACTTCACTTTTATATGAGGACTATCCAGAAAAAACCCAGTCATTGTCAATATAACATTGTCCTATTACATGGCTGGATACTTTCCGGACAGCCCTCATATAATATAATGTTCTTTTTATTTATTGTTTGATGTCAACATAATACTGATTGCCTATAAATTTGAAATGATCTGTAAGAGAGGTATTTATTATCTTGTTTAAATGTTTAATAGAATTTGCTAGTGAAGCTATCTGGGTCTGGAGTTTTCTCTGGAGAAGTTCATTATTATAAATTCAATTATTTAATTTCAAGTTTCCATTTCTTATTCTATAAACTTTGTTCATTTTTGTGTTTCAAGGAACTGATTCATGTACCTAAGTTCTTGAATTTATAGGCATAAAGCTGTCCAAAATATTTTTCTATTGATCCTGTGATATCTGTAGAATCCATAGTGATGTCTCCTCTTTCCTTATTAATATGAGAATTTATATATTTCCCTTTTCTTGATTAGTTTAGTTAGATGTTTACATACATTTTATTGACTTTTTCCAAGAACCAGCTTTTGGTTTTATTGATTTTCTTTACCATTTATCTAATTTCTATTTCATTCATTTCTGCTCTTCCTTCTATTATTTCCTTTTTACTTATATAAGCCTTTATTTACTCTTTTTAAAAATAACTTCTTAAGGTGGAAGCTTAGACAATTGAGTTTAGACTTTTTCTCCCCCTAACATAAGTATTTAAAGCTTTATATTTCCCTCTAAGCACAGCTTTATCTGCAACCCACAAATCTGATGTCATACTTTCTTTATCATTCACTTCAAGATATTTTCTAATATCACTTGTTATTTCTTCTTCTGCCCATGAGTTATTTTGGATTTTCTACATTAAAAAAAAAAATTGGTTTGTAATGTAATTCCATCGTGATTACAGATGATAGATATTAATTTTATAGCTTGGTATATTATCTATATTGGTGATGTTCCATGGGCATTTGAAAAAAATGTCTGTTCTGTTGTCATTGGGTGTAGAGTTTTAGAAAATGTCAATTATTTCACATTTATTAATAATTTTAATCTAGACTTCTATATTCTAATTTTTTTAGTTGATTTGTTTTATCAAATGCTAAGATAAAAATGCTATAATTTACAAATTTATCTGTGGTCATGTTAATTATTCATTTCAATTCTTATTCAGTTTTTCTTTTATGTTATTTTAAAGATCCGTTATTAAATGCCTAAATATTTAAGATTGTTATATATTCTTGACCCTTTTATCATTATAAAATATTTATCTTTATCCCTGGTAGTATTTCTTGTCCTAAATTCTTTTTTGTCTAATATTAATATATCATCTCCAGTTTTATGATCTATGTATTCCAACCTTTTACTTTTAACCTATCTGTGTCTTTATGCTGAAAATGGGTTTCTTGTATACAGTATACAATTAGGCCTTGCTTTTAATCCAATGTGATATCCTCTGTCTTTTCACTTATATGTTTACATAGTTCTGTTTAATGCAGTTATCAATATGATTAAATTTAAGTCTACTGTCATGCTATTTGTTTTCATATGTTCTTTGTTCTTTTTATTTTTCCTTTTCATCCTCTTTGGGATTATTTTTCTATATTTCATTTTATCTATGCTATTGCCTTATTAGCAATATGAATATATAGTTATTTATTTTGGTGGACCTGTACGGTTTACAATACATGCCTTAAACTACCAGAAAATATTATACCATTTCACATATAACACGAGAATATTACAACAGTGAATTATCATTTTTCCTTCATCTGTTTTAATGTTGTTGTCATATGTTTTACTTCTACATATGTTGCAAATTACACAATATATTGTTATTTTAGCTTTAAAGAGTTTATTATCTTTTAATAAAAATTTTAAAATGAGGAAAACTGTCACTGTTATTTACCATTTCTAGTGATCTTCATTACTTTGTGTAAATCCAATTTCTCATCTGATAAAATTTTCTCTTTTTCTAAAAAACTTCCTTAGCACTACTTATGTTCAAGTCTGTTGGCAGTGAATTCTCTCAGCTTCTGTTTTTCTAACACTCTCAATATTGCCTTCATTGTTCAAGAATATTTTCATGGCTGTAGGATTTTAGGTTGGCAGTCTTTTTTTTTTTAAAGCACATTAAAGATGTTTTTCCATTATGCTCTTGATTTCATTCTTTCTGACAAGAAATCAAACTCCTTTGCCAACTCTGGGAAATTGTTGGGCTTAATACTCCCTAATAGTCCTTGGCCTATCTGAGTAGGGCTTTAACCTATGAGACATAGGTTAGTATTTACCCATGGTCTTACGGGGTCCATATGCATATTTCTGGATTTCTCTCTTTCTCTCTCTCATGCTATGTCCAGATGCTCCAGTTTCTGAATTTTAAACAGAATTCTCGTCAACTCTTGAGTTTGCCATGCTATGCTTGATTTCTTCCTCACTCTGCCATAATCCAGAAAATACCTCCAAGCAGAAAGCAAGAGCAAGTAAAGTTTTCACCTCAGTTGTTTCCTTCCCCTCAAGGATCACATTCCTGAGCTTCCCATTGTCTCATGTCTCAAAGCAATTGTTTCATATACTTTGTCCAGTTTTCTAGTTGCTTACAATGAAAAGCCAAGTCTGGTAACATTATTCTAACATGGTTGGAATAGAATTTCCAGAATATCTTTTAAGAGAAAGAAAATAACTGTTCTCAAACTGAAGAAGATTCTATTTAGAATTCTAGGCCTTCCACTCACTCGCTGTGATCACCATACGGATAAATAAGTTCTCCTGATCTCACGTATAAATTTGAGATTATGAATCAATCCTACCACACAGGAAGTTGTAAGGACTGCCTAATCTATATTTCCTCCCTCCTCCCTTTTTCAACAAGTATTCTCCATGGGATGGAGAATCAGTAGCTAAAGGCCAAGAAAACCCTGCCTACACTGAGTTTACCTTCTGATGAGGACAAATATGGAAACAAATAAAAAGATATTTCAGATAGTGAACATTCCATGAAGGAAGTAAAAGAGTGATGTGATCACAGAGTGACTGAAGAAAACAACTTTGCATATGTCCACCAGCAAAATCTTCTCTGAGAAGCTAACAACAAAGTTAAGACCTGAACAAGTAAGTAGACACCAGGAAAGTAACAAGAGAGCACAAAGCATACCTGGCAGAGGACTCAGCAACTATAAATGCAAGTATGATGGCTACAAAAGAAAAATGTGGGTCGTTGGCACAAGATAAATTTGGAGAGACAGGTATGGAAGGAACAATTCAAAGGTGCCTTATAGGTCAAACTTCAGGATATTTTAAGTACCACCAAAAGCCATCAAGATTTTGTTATTGTTTTGTTTTGTAAGCGGAGTTACAATGTGATATGACTCTTGTTTTCTCAAAACTATTCCATCTCCTTTATTCCAGCTCATGCAAACCCATATGCTGAACTGTGGCACACAACTGCTAATTGCCTGGATGGTGGTGAAGGTTCTCACCTACCATGTAGGAGGCCCCCACTTCTGTCCCCACCCTCCACATCCCCACATCCACCTGTGTGGAATGAAACCATGTCACAACTAATGATGTAACAACTATGGAGACTGCTCTGGGCTGTCCCCACTTCTCTCACACTCTGTTTCTCTGTCTGTCTGTCTCTCTCTCTCACCTTCTTTCAAACAATAAATATTAAAAAATAAACAAAAAAACCTCCCATTCGGTTGGTTTCCTTTTTATTATTTGCCTCTGATAAGGGGCTCATATCTAAAATATATAAAGAACTCATACAACTCGACAACAAAAAACAAACAACCCAATAAAAAAATGGGTAGAAGACCTAAACAGGCACTTCTCTCCTGAAGACATATGAACAGCCAACAGATACATGAAAAAATGTTCAACATCACTAGCAATTAGGGAAATGCAAATTAAAACCACAATGAGATACCATCTTACACCTGCTAGAATGGCTATAATCAACAAGACAAGGGATAACAAGTGCTGGAAAGGCTGTGGACAAAAAGGAACCCTCATATACTGCTGGTGGAAATGTAAATTGGTACAACCACTGTGAAAGGCCGTGTGGACATTCCTCTAAAGACTAGGACTGGAATTGCCATATGACCCAGCAATTCCTCTCCTGGGTATCTTCCCAAAAAACCTGAAAACCTTAATCCGCAAAGATATATGTACCCCAATGTTCATCGCTGCACTGTTCACAGTGGCCAGAACATGGAAACAACCAAAATGCCCTTCGATAGATGACTGGATACAGAAGATGTGGTACATTTACACAATGGAATACTACTCAGCGATAAGAAATGATGACATGCAGTCATTTCTGGCAACATGGACGGAACTTGAAAACACCTTATTAAGCAAAATAAGTCAGACTGAAAAAATCAAGAAACATATGACCTCACTTATAAGTGGAATATAAATCTGAAAGTAACAAAGAAACAAAGACTCATGGACATAGTCAATAGTTTAGTGGTTACCTGATGGTAAGGGGGGAGGTGTGTGGGAGAGCTGGGTGGGGGCGAGTAGGGAGGGGGAATGAAGCACACGGTGATGGAAAGTGAGCTGATTCTGGGTGGTGAGCACATAATATGATGTATAAACACTGTAATATAGAATTGTACACCTGGAAACGATGTAACTGATATCAATTAATGTCACCCCAATAAGTTTAACAACAACAACAACAAAAAACAACTGGCTCCTATTTTGAAAAGTAGGAAAAGGAAAAAAAGAAAATAAATAATTACCATATTGCCACTACCACCCACTTTAAGCCTTCTGCATTATCTCTTCCTAATCTTTGGTTCTATGCATATTTTATATATTAGGGATTACACAATATATACATTTTTTGCTGACTATTTTTTGAATTTCCTTGTTACATAGCTCTTACTACTGCATTATTGTTATAGCTGAATAATTTTCTATCATATAGATAAAACCATTCTCTGTGGTTGGGATTAAAACAAGGTGGTTCCTTTAGGCTACTTCCACTTAAGCTATTTTAAGAATCCAGGATTATATCCAATGGAATGAGTTTATGGGAGAACAGCTTTTAGAAACCTCATGTCCACTTCTCTGGGGTGTGAAGCAAATCTAACAACAGGTATTATTTCACCATAGCTACTCTATGCCTGGAATTCTGCTGAAACCATCTTGCTACTGATCTCTTTTAAACCTCAAAAATACCTATAAAGTGAGTACGCTGCCATTTTACACAGAGAAAAATGGAGGCTCCCAGAAAACAAGCACTGTACAAAATCATACAGTTGTGTGAAAAACAGAAATGAGATTTAAACACAGGCCAATATGATTCCACAGCTTTTTAGCAGATCTTAATATGGAATAATTATCAAGCTGGGTCTTTGGATTTGGTTAAAAGAATTGAGAAAGAAAAAAAAAAGTGCAGTAGATGCTTTGGTGCTGATTAAATTGGACAAACTGTTTATATTAAAAATAATGGATAATTTGGTCTCTTGAGGATAGTAAAACTGATTTGGATCTTTACTTTTCTAGGGCAGATTTATGATCCAAATGTCTTCAGGGCACAGTTTCCTTTATTATGTCAAGATAGAAAATCCTCGGAAGTTTAAATAGACAATGGGCCCAGAGGGGAAAGCAACTAACTTTTAATGTACTTTCAATATTCTAGGAGTTTGAAAAACATTAACTCGCTAATTCTACACACTGCAAAGCAATTGTAATTAAACCTGTTTTACAGATGAGAAAACATTCTGCAATGTTAATTTAATTCATATCTCTTGTAATGTAAACTTTTACTACCTTGAAGGTTATTAATTTCACACCTAGTCAAATAGTATTGAGCATAATTATGTGTCTTTTTAGGTGGACTCCTTTTCTTCCAACTAGAAGGCAAAAGATTTGAAGGCCAAGAACAGATCTTAACACCCGAGAATAAAATTGAATTATTAAGTTACAATCAACAAATTACACTAGGCCTGTATTTTACAGATGAAGAACATGAAAAGAGAGGGCAGATGACTTAGCCAAAGAGACACAGCTTTATAAATCTCATTGCAGACCTAGACATTCAAACCTGTGGCTGAAATCTTGACCCACTGTTTCCTGTAATATATTGGTGATTCATGATTCCCCATATTATCCAGGTGTGTAGAGATGTGTAAATACATACAATACATGCTTGCAGGATCAAACTGGCTAATTTCCATAGAGATTATGCTACCATTTATGGTACTATGGCAAGAGTTTGCTATACCCAAAATGTCCCCTTAATACTCATATCACCTAGAACCCCCTATTTCTCTCTTGCTCAATGTTAATAAGCTGGCAATTAATAATACAGTAGGAGGTAAAGAGGTAAAGACAAAGGTATATCCTGTATGCTTTTCAATTTTTCTAGGTAAAGAGGTAATACTTTGTAGCTACATGCATTGAACAACTAATGTCACATGGCTACTCAATATTGGCAGCTATTGATTTCTTAATGACATTGGTAATTGGGTGTATGTAACTAGAAGCCATTATAATAAATCAATCAATTTAAGTTTGAGGCTTTAACATCAACATCTGCAATGAGTTTAGAGACAATGCAGTGGGAAGGGGTAATTCTGTGGATGACCAAAGAAAACCATTTAACATGAATGGTTGAAAATAAACAGTATTCAATAAGTCAGGATAAAATACCATTATTGTTTTTTCTCCCCCCAATGGCGAATCCTCTATGATAGCATAAAAATAATAATAATTAAAAAAAAACACAACACTGAGGAATAAATCTAAATAACACAATTGTATACACCACTATCAGAAAAAGAATTGATGAGACAATTTAGAAAATACCTAAATAAAGAGAAAGATAAACTACATTAGTGGATCAGAAAATTCAGTATTATTAACAAGTCAATCAATTATCCCCAAATTAAAAAATAAATGCAAATTCAATCAAAATTATAGTGGAAACTTTAAAAAAGAAATTGGCAGGCTAATTATAAAATTTATATGAAAATGTAAAGAACTACAATGGCTAAAACAATTTTGAAAATAAAGCAAGTTAGGAGACAGACTCTGATTTGAAGCTTTCGTATAAAGCTACAGTAATTAAACTAGTGTGGTATTGCTATAAGGACAGACAAATACATCAATGGTACAAAATAGAGAGTCCCAACATAGGCATGCACAGATAATCAATAAATTTTTTGACAAGGTACAGTGGTAATTTAATGGAGAAAAGATAAACTTTTCAACAACTAGTTCCAGAACAATTAGATGCTCATATGAAAAGAAAAAAAGAAAACCCACACACCATGTAGAAAAAGCAAATTCAAAATGAATTATAGGCCTAAATTAAAAATCTAAAATTATAAAACACAGAAAAATACAGAGGACAAAATCTTTGTAATCTTGGATTAGGAAAAAAAAACAAACACTAATATAAGACATAAAAAACATAGACCACAAAGAAAAATAAATTAATAGATTGAACTTCATCACAATTTAAAAACCCAAGCTCTTCAAAAATACTACAAAGAATAGAAAAGATAAACCACAGACAGGGAGAAAATATTTGCAAAACACATATCTGTTAAAGGACCTGTATCCAGAATCCACAGACTTCTTACAACTCAATAATAAAGCAATTTTAAAAATGAGAAAATAATTGAAATAGACACTTTATCAAAGAAGAGATGTGAATGGCAAATAAGCACATGAAAAGATGCTCAGTAGCATTTACAATCAGGGAATTAAAAATTAAATCATAACTAGGTAACACTAGATATCTATTAGAATGGCTAAGTTAACAACAGCAAAAGAAACCAGATGAGGACATCAGGTGATGGAGAGAATATGGTACAAGTGGAATGCTCATACATTTCTGGTGGGAAGCAAATGTTATAGTCACTTTGGAAAACAGTTAAGCAGTTTCTTATAAAGCTAAATATATACTTAACTGATAATTCAGCAAGTCCACCCCTAGGTATTTACCCAAGGGACATAAAAGTATGTGTCCACACAGATACTTACACATAAATATTTATAGTAGCTTTGTTCCAAAAAGCCCCAAACTAGAAACAACATGTGACCATTACCTGGGAGATTGATTTTAAAAATTGGGGACATTCACACAATGAAATAACATTCAGCAATAAAAATGAGTAACAACGTGGATACTTTCAATAGCATTATACCAAGTGAAAGAAGCTGGGTGCACAAGGCTACACACTGTATGATTCAATTTATAAGACATGACAAAAGGCAAAACTCTAGGGACAGAAATCAGACCATTGGTTGCCTGGGACCAGAAGTGGGTGAGAGCACTGACTACAAAGGAGGCTGAGGAAACTTTTTCAGGTGATAGAAATAGTCTACATATTGATTTTGGTGCTATGATACATAGATAACTGTACCTATTTATTATAACCATTCAAACTTTATATCTAATAAGGGCAAATTGCTTTTGTATGTAAATTTAAACCAGGAAATCTGAGTTTAAATTAAGAAACTAAACAGAGCTTTTTGAAATAGATGGTTGGACTTTACCCCTAGAATGCCTGGTTCTTTCTGAGGTAGGGGAGTGAAAGCGGATGAGACTTTGCATCTCTAACAAATCCCCAGGTGAGTTGGAGGTTGCCAGCTGGGGACCCTACTTTGAGAACCACTATCCTAACTTAAATGGAGGGTGGAGAAGAGTGATCAGTACATGGAATTGGAATAGGCTCTTGCTGTGGGGCTATTTGCCCCTTGTAAACACATCAGTCTCCAAATGCTGGTCACTTGGGCCTTCTTTATTTAGGCAATGATGCTACCAGATGTAGCTGCCCAGGGGCTTGCTTTGCCTTAGCTCCATGAGACCCTCTAAGGCTATGGCCCAGGGCAGTACCATCACCTCACTGCTACTGTCTAGTGGCCCCCTTGCCACGGGAGCCGCCCACCAGAGAACTAGGCTCTGGCTCCATTTATAACTCCTCTTTTCTTTAATTAGGCAGGAAAACTCTGTATGTCTCCGTTTATGTAAATGTCTGAGGATATGACTATTTCATCGGTGTGGAGTGAAAAAAGCAGACAGCAAGATGGTCCAACCCAAGGCCAGCCAGCCGCATGCGGCTTTGAATGCAGCCCAACACAAATTCATAAACTTTTTTTTAAGAATATTTCTTTTTTCTTTTAATTAAGTTTATTGGGGTGACATTGGTCAGCAAAATTACATAGGTTCCAGGTGTGCAATTCTACAATACATCATCTATGTGTTGCATCATAAAGTTTACCACTCAGAATCAGGGTTTTTTGTTTTGTTTTGTTTTGTTTTGTTTCCATCAACTCATAGACTTTCTTAAAACATTATGAGATTTTTGGTGACTTTTTTTCTTCACTCATCAGCTATCAGTAGTATTAGTGTATTTTACGTGCGGCCCAAGACAATTCTTTTTCTTCCAATGTGGCCCAGGGAAGCCAAAAGGTTGGACACCCCTGATACAGAGTTTCTAATCAGATAGACTGCAGTTCAAATCCTGGGTCTGCTATTTACCGTGTGAACTTGAACAAGTTACTTAACTTCACTGACCTTCAGTTTTCTTATAATATCACCTACCTTGCAGGGTATGATGCGAAATCATTCTGACAATGTATTTAAAGCACCTAACTCAATACTTGGCATGTAATTTGTTTGCAACGAACACTGGTTCCTTACCTTCCGCACATCCAAAGGGAAGCAGTTCATTGAGCACAAGAAATCCGGGCCCCCAAACCTCATCTTCCGCTCCCCACTGAAATCTGGGATGCTCAGAAGTCCAACTTAGAATGTGGCTTTCAGGACTCTCATCAATCATTCCAGGCTTGACTACTCTCTCAATCTCTGAGCACGCTTACTTCTTAATCAACTTCCTCTTGTCAGGATTCACCTTTATTTCTTCCAAATGCTACTCTCCTCTACAAGGGAATTTATGCTCACTTCCAGCATTCATCTTCCAACCTCTCCTGTTAACAGTCACTGATGCAAAGAATTAATTTTTTAAAGGTATGTCTACTTTCCTTGTCAATAAATTACACTGGGAAAGTCTCTGAAGCCCTGCCAACCCCTCCTTTGAAGACTTATTGGACATGAACTTGAAACACAGGCTATTTATCTCTGTCCCTGCTGTCGTCTTTACCTCTATTCTCATCTTGGTGTTCTCTTATCAATTTGGTTTAGTCTCATAAAATTAATCTTACCAGTCTTTGTGAATAGCTTGGACAATGGGCAGGTTCCTGTTATTTTAAAAAACTTTTCCTTTTATTTCCCCTTGTTCTTGTCAGACACATTTATTTATTTTTAGGCTAACCACATTTATTGCTAGATGGAAGGCAGACATTCTAAGTATCCATTCCTATATCTTTGAAGACCTTCTCTTACTATGTGTCCTTTTATATTACCTCTTTACAGCTGTTCTTCCACTGAGCAGATCCTAACTCTGTCTGATGAAGTTTTTAAGACTCCAAAGCAGTGAAAGTAAAGTTAGGATGTCTTTTCCTACAAGCTGCCAAGGAGCAAATGGTCATCAATTTTATTCACTCATGGAGGAACGCTCGTGCCCTAGCTGATGCATCACCTTTCCTATAAGGTTTTTTAGACACCTAGATCTAGCTAACAATGGTTTTATCTATGCTCTTATAAAACGTCGCGCATGCTTTTCCTATCATTTCTTTAAGATTGTGTTGGAATGTTTTAATGCATCTGTCTCCTCCAATAAATCAATACTTGTCTACACTGCAGGGTTTTCTGTTGTCTTTTTTCTTATGTACGCATAGCTTCCAGAATAGTGCCTTGCACTTATTAGGTGCTCAATGAATGGTTTAAAACATTTGATTACTTTGAAAATAATACGTTGCCAACTGGCTAAAATTCCAGTTCTAAAATTTCCTAGCTGAACCATTAACCTCATAATCTTCCATTTCATCATCTGTAAAATGCATATGAATCACATTGTTAAATAGGATTTTAAAGATCACAAAGCTAATCTCACTTGATGAGGAACCTAAGGCTGCAAGTGGAGAATGATGTTATATAGGGTTGGCTTTTAGGCTCACAATCTAAACTGAGTGGTATTTAGTAGGAATATGCTAATAAATTCATTATGAAAATATAGTGATCCAAATATAGTGTCCAGGTTAAAGCCCTAAGGTGTAAAATAGGGTACAGTGTCATAGGAATGCTGAACCAAAGGGTGACCATGGAAGTGGAGAGAAGGCCGATGGAGTGGCAATGCCAATAGATATAATGGCCATGATTTACTCAGTCCTGCACTGCCACTGGCACTGAAAACCTTCCTAAGAATCTCAGCCCCACCAGCCCTCTGGCCCATATTGCCCAAGGGAATTAGTACGGGAAGCCAGAATAGCACAGTGCCTGAGTTATAACAGACTTCGGAGTTAAGACATACCAGGGACATTAACTTCCTGTGTGTACTCCGGCAAGTTTCAGCATGCCTCAAAGCCTCAGCTTCCTTTTCTATAAAACGATAGTAAAACCACCTTCTAGACCTCAGGTTTGCATGGGGTAATGATTGTAAATCAGTAGGCATGTAGGGAGATTGCTTAGTCCCAAGAGGAATTGGCCTCAAAAATGAGTGGTCCAGCCTTCAGATCTGAGTGTTCTGAGTAGCTTTGGATACCTTGAGAAGATTGGAGCACAGCTTACATTTTGGCAGTAGGCTGGGGTCCAGGTCACCCTTACTGACTTTGTTCCACAGTTCTGGATTCTTCTTCAACCATAAACCCAGCTGCTGGTCTGTATTCAAAATGCAATATAGGTCCCTGTGGACTGGCTGTACCCTAGTTCCTCTCATCCCTAGGAACCTGAAATTTTTGCTGCTGTTGTTCCTGTTACAATCCAGCTTTCGGCCACTATCAACAGAGAAGGAGGAAATCAGACCTATCTAGGAAAGTAAGCAGACAGATCCTCATTGTCAATATAGCAAAGTTCAAATTCCTTAGCACAAGCACAAGGTCAGGATCTGGCTGCTGTCTGTCTCTCCAGCATCAGTTACTCCAACACATCCTTTGGTTTTTGTAATCATGCATCTCATACCACTTCATGTTTTGCAAGTGTCATGTCCTTTCAGACCTCTTTACTTACATACAGGTTCTGTTTTCTTCTTGGGATGCTCTACATTTTCATCAAGCAAAAACACTAATTCATTTCACAAGTCCCAGCTTTGGCACAACTTCCCCTTCAATGCTTTCTCTGACCCTCTGGGCCGACCAGGGCACTCCTTGCCCTATGCCTTCATTGTATCTATACATATAGGGAAGGAGGCATACAGTATCATGTATTTGCATTTTATTATATTGTTTATTACATTTCCATTTAACACTGTTCAATCTTGTAGGTGCCTCTAAAGTCTTCCATCAACATTGCAACATTCCCTGAATCTATTCAGTACACTGTGACACACAGTATGATACAAGTTCGGGTCTGTTGTGATGAATTTCATTGATTTAGCTATATACTGACTTTTGGACCACCCTGTACATCTTACATAATAAGGGTCCCAACCCCCGGGCCATGGACCTCTACAGAATGAGATGAGCTGCAAGTCAGTGAGGGAAGCTTCATCTGTATTTACAGCCACTCCTCATGGCTCATATTACTGCCTGAGCTCTGCCTCCTGGCAGATTAACAGAGGCATTACTGGTAGATTGTCATAGGACCGTGGACCCTATTGTGAATTTCATGTGGTAGGTTTCATGCTCCTTATGATAACCTAATGCCTGATGATCTGAGGTAGAGCTGAGGCGGTGATGTTAGTGCTGGAGAGCATCTGCAAATACAGATTAACATGAGCAGAGAGGTTTAACTGCACAGAGAGCATAATAAATCAATTGCTTGCAGATTCATATCAAAACCCTGTGAGTGGTAAATGACAATTAAGCTGCATCTGGGGCTTGAATCATCCCAAAACCATCCCTACTCCCCCTACTGCCCCCACCCTTGGTCCATGGAAAAATTGTCTTCTACAAAACCAGTCTCTGGTGCCAAAAAGATTAGGGATTGCTGTTATACAACACCCCATTAAGGTACTATTTTGTTCTCCATATGTGTCACTTCCCAATCTTCTTTCCCCTCCCAGAATGCAAGTCCTAGGAGAGCAATAACTATGCTTTATTTATTGCTGTATCACTAGCACACACCACAGTGTCTGGCTCCCAGTAGATGTTCAAAAATATTTGTGGCTTTGATGAATGAAATTAGGTTTCATGGCACAGTTCTCACCCAGACCTGGTTTTGTCCCTACATTGCTCATGGCTATAGATATATGAATTATGGCAAGTAGTGCTCAAGCAGAAATCAGGATCTTAGGGTACTGCAGTCACTTGACCTAATAATGGTCCTCTTGGGAAGATCACAGCATTTGCTGGAGCATGCATCGGCAGGATGTAACCATCCATCCATCCAGGCAGCTGAATCAACCCTAATGGTCAGTGGAATGACCCATGCCATAGCTTGACTCTCGACCATCCATCAGAGTTATTGATTAAGGTGGCAGTGTTAACATGTGCTTTAAAGAACACAGTAATACAGGAGACCACAGACATAAATGGTCCCATGGTCAAATAAGGTGTAAAACATAACATATTTTATTGCCCTAGACTCACAAACCTTATTTACCACATCAAAGAGTCTCAAAAATTTGCAAGTAAAGCCTTCTATTTAATTAGCTTAACCCCATATTTTCCAAACTTACTTGTCTATTAAAACTTATTTTCCTTGTTACATCTATTTACATCCAAGGGGTTAGTGTTCCCGCAAACATCCTCTCGGAAATGCTAGATTAAGGAATTCCCCTGGATGTAGAAAAAGCATCTTCAAGAAGAGAGGATTTCTAGACAAAGGAGCACAGAAATGCATACATAGTAGAGAACAGGTCATAGGAGAGTATTAAATACCAAAAAAGTATAGTTATTATAAATTTCCCTTACACTGTCCTCATTTTAAGAACTCTAATATTGCTGTCCTAAACAAATACCCTGAATGGCTTTTCCCCTTATACATAGTCTGAATGCCTTTTTTAATATTACTTATATTCTATAAAATATAATTACCCATGAAACGTGTGTGTGTGTGTGTGTGTGTGTGTGTGTACGTACATGTATTCATGTGTTTCAACAAACATTATAGTAAGAAGAATGCTGATTTCATACTCAGAATATAAATTTACATCCAATCCTTTCTTATCACATATAGCTATAATCCTAGAAATATAATTTGCCTTCTCAAATCCTCAGTTTCTTTTCCTTTTTTTAAGATTTATTTTTATTGTTTTTTGACAGAGAGACAGACAGAGAGAGACAGAGAGAAGGGGGAGGGCCCAGAGCAGCCTCCAAAGTTGACAGCATTAGTTTTCCACGTAGTTTCACTCCACAGGTGGGCACAGGGCTGGGCAGGGCAGGAACTGGCCGGGAACCTCCCACATAGGCCCCAGCAAGAACTGAAGTGGGGGAGGCCGGGATGGCTCAGTGGGTTAAGCGCTCACTTTGCAGCCCCGGGGACTGAGGATCGAATCCCGGCCCTGGCCCGTGCGGAACCATATGCTGAACTGGGAGCTCCCCCAGTTCAGTTCTCTGTCTCTGTATCTCTCTCTCTCTCTCTCTCTCTCTCTCTCTCTCTCTCTCTCTCTGTCAAAAATAAATAAATAAATAAATAAGAACTGAAGTGGGGGCACACCCCAGTTCAGCACATGGGTCCACCTGGGCCGGGCCCGGGATTTGATCCTCGGACTCTGGGGCTGCAAAGCAAGCGCTTAACTCACTGAGCCATCCCAGCTTCCCCAAATCCTCAGTTTCTTAGTCAGTATAATGGGGGAAATGACCCATACCCTTCTCAAGTCACTGAAATATTATGAGAATTCAATGTCACAAAACATGAAGTGATTTAATACTATACAGACAGATTTCATATTTAAACCCAAACAGCTTGCCTTCACAGTTCAAGCTCCTAACCACTGCAGGGCCCCCTGCTCTGTAGGAAAGTGAAGGGCCAAAGATGTAATAATGGCAACATTGATATCATTGCCAAGAAAAATGAAGCGGAGAGCTAAGGTGACTTGCTCACAATCACACAGCAAGTAGAGAACGAGGACACACGGCTTCTGGTTTCCACAGCATCCTGCTGCCTGCTTTGTCAGAAGTCAGGGAGCCAAAGACAGATTGCCTCGGACTCTGTCTTCAATGCTTGTTCTGATAAACTCGTCTTCTCAGAAGTCTCAAGGGCCAGAGGAGAGAGGTGTGAGCAGCTCCCACTCCCCACACCAACATGCCGACTCAGCTCGAATTAGTCTTGTTAAAGAGAATTGGCCAGTCCACGTCATGGCACATTACATTCACATGGTTTCACCTAGCTCGGTGGGAAAACAAGGCAGCTAATTCATTTGAGCAGCATTCCCCTTTCTGCCTAAACCATATCCTCTGATGAAGATAATGCAGGGAGATGGGAAATGTTTGAATATGACCAGCCCTTCACTGTGGGTTAGCATACATCCAAAGCAGCCTGTCTTCTATGTCTGCACTCACGTTCAAGACTATCTGTGTGGATTAGGGCACAGTATGGTTTTGCAACTGTAAATAAGGTATCTTACGTTTCCCCTGTTACCCCTGGGTTTGAGAGAAAGGAGAAATTTAACATCAGGGGAAGGTATTACATATGCCTCTACACATTCATGCCCATAATGGAATGTTTATTTTTGTCAGGTCAAGAAGCTCCTCTCAGAAGGTCACGAGGTGTCATGCAAGAAAATATCCCATGTAACGTAATGGATCAGAGGGTGAACCCCTCTCCCCACCTTCTCTATGCCTAAGTTCAAATCCAACGTACTAGCTGTGTGACTTTGGGCCAGTTACACAATCTCTCTGTGAACGAGTTTCCTTGACAGCGAAATGAGGAGGTAGTTTCATCATAAAGTCTTTGTGAGGATGAGCTGAGATGTAATGAATGGACAGTCCTTTGTGCGGTGGAACAAACTGGGAGAGAAGCCATTAGAGCAGGTGGGGCGGGATTTCCTCCGTACCCTCAGACCCCACGGCTGTGAATGGCCTCCTCTGTTCTAGGGAAGCTGGGCAACTGTCCCAACAGCATCTTCCTAGAGCCTTTTGGTTCTCCCAGTTCTTTCTATCACTTTTCTTCTTCTCAAAACCTTCAATAACTTTATATTGCCAAATATCAAAACTGCTCGTCTGGCCTCCAGAGAACTGTGAGGTCATGAGTCATGGCCCTGTGTCTTTCTGGAACATTAAGCTGCTTGCCAAATGGACAATATAGCAGAACCAAGGTCAGCAAACTAGAGTCCATAGACCAAATCTGGCTGCCATATGTGTAGTCTGCAAACTAAAAATAGTTTTTAAATTTTAAATTAATTTTTAATATTTTTAACTAAGGTATAATTGACATATGATATTAATTTCAGGTAAATAACAATAATTTGATATTAACATATATTACAATATATATATTACAAAATGATCACTCCAATAAGTCTAGCTATCATCTGTCACCACACATTATTACAATATTTTTTCTTGTGATGAGAACTTTTAAGAGTCACTCTCTTAGGAACTTTCAAACATGCAGGAGCGTATTGCTAACTATTGTCACCACGCTGTACACTACATCCCCAGGATTATTTCATAACTAGAAGTTTGTACCATTTGACCACCTTCTCCATTTTTGCCTACCTGGTTTTTCCATTTGTAGAAGGTTTGAAACAAAAATCAAAAGAACAGTATTTCATGACAAAGTGAAAATTATATAAAACTCATTTTTTTAGCATCTGTAAATAACCTTTTATGAGAACACAACCACATTCATTTACTTATTGTTTGTAGCCACTTCTTTTCTGATACAATGACAGGTTTAGGTAGTTACAACAGCAACTATATGACATGTAAAGCCTAAAATATTTACAGTAAGTTCTCACTTAGTATCATCAATAGGTTCTATACCTTTAAGTGAAATGACGTATAATGAAACCAGTTTTATCATAGGCTAATTGATACAAATGAGAGTTAAGTTCCACCACATCTCATCAATATTATAACAAAATAAAGTTGAAAGAAACAATGTATTTGAGGATCTCTGTACTATTGTTTCTTTTACAGAAAATGTTTGCTCATCCTAGGATAGGACAGTGATTGAACAGCAGCCAGGAGCCAGACTGGGATGCTAATAAAGATAATATAAAAAACAATAATCAACTGTACATTTACTATCAGCCATGTACTTTATTTGTATCATCATTTTTAATACTTGGGACAGCCCTATACTAGCATCGACATAACTTGGCCAAAGTTACATAGGGAAGACAAAGCAGAGGCATGATCTGATTTCCTATTGATGGACCATAGAATCTGTGTGCTTAATTATTATGCATGCTGCCTTTAACAATCAACACAAAAGACGGTGAAAAATGGAAGAAAAGGAGGAATTCAAGAGTATGATGGAGATCAAACCAGCAGGAACCACCGGCCTTTGGAATGGGAGAGATCAGGATAAAGTTAGAGAAGAAAACTTTTAAGGTCTATGAGGTGCCTAGGACGCTTTGGAGCTCAATAATTGCAAGGGTCCAAGTTTGAGCACTCTTAGCTAACATTTGGCTTCACATGAACTCTTTATGCTAATATTCTTTCATCGCTCTTGATCTGGTAATTGTGCCACTTGGGCTCCCAAGCACTAAAATTAAATCTGGAAATTTGTCACACACCTTCCCCATGCAATGGGAACACAGAAGGTTTGAGCTCCAACAGCCAAAATAAATTACTCAGCGAGTTCATTTGTCACTAAAAGGTAATTGGGATTTAAGCTACAGTCTCAGGAAGAAATATATCACATCGCATGATTACTTGAATTAATGGCAACTTACGTTTAATTTTCATCTCCATCCCAACCCCTTTACATCAGACCCAGTGATCTGCTCCCAGTATTTGGCTTTTTTCCTGCTGCCCACCTAAAATATCAGGCATCAGCTGAGACAAGGACACCCTTAAATAAGGACACC
Organism: Craseonycteris thonglongyai; assembly: GCA_004027555.1. NCBI lineage: Eukaryota > Metazoa > Chordata > Mammalia > Chiroptera > Craseonycteridae > Craseonycteris > Craseonycteris thonglongyai. Next base: position 31,382 of record PVKE010005974.1, read on the forward strand.
CTAGCTCTGAGCTTCTGATTTTAGGAATTTTTACAAATTCATTTATTCACACACAGACAACCATTTAGTGAGAGGCTATTACATGCCAGACCCAAAATTGATGCTAGAGGTCCAAAGGAGAATAAATCATATTCCTACAGATAGAGTGGTGAGTCTAGCCTGTGATTTTAAATAGGATCAGGAGATTCCACACATATCAAAACACAACCCTCCATTCACTTAGACACCAAGACATGGCATTCCTCTGTACCCTTTCTACTCATTTGTGTTTGGATACACTGATATTTTTTGATGGGCAAATCTATAAGAAAATATCACCCTGGACTATAGGTAGTGGCGCGAGCAAGAAGACCTGCATTTGTTCCTGGCTCTGATATGAAATGTTGGGAAACCCTGGGCAAGTTACTTGTTTTATCTGGATCTTTGATTTCTCACCCATAGATGATGGACATGGTCAGTCATAGTTACATATGGAAAACAAAGGTGGAGATGCTTAGTTGAATGAAGTTGGGGCAGGGAGATGAGCTAGAGCCCCAGACTCTTCCTTTTTTTCTCTCATCCTTTCCCTTTCACAAAGGAACCCATGAAATATAGTTTAGTGCCATCCTCCCCTTCAAACAGACTAAGGCTATGTGCAAACACATGCATCAATCAGAGATGAGCCCCAAGTCTGAAACCCCCAGGAGAAAGTCCTCTTCCTCCTCAGAATGGGGGCCAGTGAATATTCCAAGAGCAATTCTCACTTGCCACAAGTTGAACTATTGTGCTACACACCTTTTCTGATTCAGTTCCTTGAGTTCACACTTTAACAAGCTAGAGAGGTGTTTTCAGCAGGAACCAATGTACAAAAGAAGGGTCCAAAACCTAACATTTGAACACTCACTGAAAGCTATACTCATTTGTAAGGAGGCATCTCTTGCTCTGAGCTCAGTATTCTCTGCCTTGCGTCTAAGATTGAGAGTTGAAACAGGATAGGTGGGGAATGCTATTATTTATTTTGTTTTTAATATTATCTCTTTGGAACAAAGACCAATAGGAAGATATCTCTACAGCTAAAACAAGCCCTTCTGTAATCCCAGACATCAGTTTTCTGTCATAGACGGGGTTCTCTAGAGGAGGATGCAGAGACACAATTAGGGTACAAGATTTTAAATAGAGACCGATAGCTATTAATAAGAAAAAGGCGGCAGAGAGGAAGTTGAATTGTGAGGCAGGCCCAACACAGCCTGTCCACTCTGGTGGAGAGCTGAACAGTATCTGTCAAGGCTGTCCTGAATAGGGCCTGCATGGTCTGACCTTTATACGCCTAGGTCCTTGCTTCTCTCAGTCACCAGATGGGAGCTGCCAGGAAGAGCATGACCTGTACAAGGTGGGTCCTGCAGCTGGGGCAGGCCCTAAAGATGCTGGCAGGGGAGGCTGCCTGCTGGCCTTACCCCACATAGCCCGCAGCACCTCCTTCCTGGAAAGAATGTCAAAGCCTGGCCCCTCGTTCTCCCTTTCCCCCATCTCTTCTCCCTCTCTACCACAAGACCCTACTTGAAATTCACAGCACAGATGGGTGGCTGAGGACAGTTCAGAAAAGTTGCACTTTACAAGCGTGCTATACTGTTCCTTGTAAACTGTAATGGGCGGTACCCCTAGACCACAGGGACGAAGGAGAGTGGCTTTTGCTGTAGTCTAGGGAGGTCTACAGCAATGACTACAACTACAGGAGACAGCTGCTCTGCAGGAACTGCGGCCTTAGGAAGAGGAACACACACACCATCAACCTGTAGCCCAGGAGGGAGCTAGCTGGAGAAATAAGGTTGTGGCTTCTTCCTCCTACCCTCCTTTTCCCTGCTTGTGCCTACTGGTGTGGAACCCCAAACAGAAGCCAGAGGACAAGCATCGAACTGTGTGGAAGAGAGAATGTAGATCTGCAGGGCAAACAACACATATCGAGCACTCTCTGGTACCAGACCTAAGATGGAAAGTGTTGTCAAATGACCTACGAAGGTCAAGACTACAGAGACAGAGCATGAGCAACATTAAGAGCCAACAGTGAAATCCTGTGACTTCTTCACTGGACTTGGTTCCTGGATCAGGTCCAGATCTGGAAAGAAGCTAAAGGAAGGAAGTCTTTGTGAGCCTCTCATTTGGCTTGGTTGTCTTTTCTCTTGAGACACGCTACTCTATCCACATCTTCATGATTCTTGAGACTCAAAGGCTGGAAACCTCCTTGTTTTTTCCATTAGCTTAGTGTTTTTCAAACTATGCATTACAGTTCATTTGTAGACTATGAAATCAAGTTGTCATGGCCAACTTAAAAAAAATAGTATGAGGCACATTCTATCAGAGAGTACTGCATGTGAAAAAAAAAAAGTTGTTTTATGAAACTTTGATTTGATCACGTGTTTATGTACTGAGTCAAACTGTAAAATAAGTTTCTTATGTGGGTCCCAATAGAAAGTCTGAAATGATTATCCTAGTTCATTTGAAGTCACAGGAAATAATTATTAAAAAACATGTGTTACAGACATCCCCACCCTATTTCTGTGATAGATTAGGGTTGGAGTGCATGGATGAAGATCACGGATGGTGTGAGATTCAAGGTCAGGTGGGTAGCAAAGCTGGTACAGAATTGCATTATTGGTTTTCTTAGTCACAACATATTTAACTCTTCTAAAAGATTACCTCAAAATTATTTCTTTCCCACTTTGATTCTTCCCACTCTATTCTACTTCTGGTAACCATCATGTTCACCCCAGTTATGGCCTGGAGGCCTCATTCTAAGCTTAGCCAACTACTCAGAGGCTCAGACTGAGCTCTGGTCTCACACAAAGGGAAGATTTAGATCCAGAGAGAAGATGTGTCTGCAAATTCATATCTAAAGAACTATCTCCCATTGCCATTTGCAGATGTCTGACTTTCCTTTCCCAAAACAGATGTGCAAGGGCTCATACAACTAGTTGTCAGCTTCTTCCTACACAGCACTCTCCAGCTGGCGCTGCAATAATAACTGTATTAACAATTCAGCAGCCTTTGGTGCATAGGTTAGAACTGCATGCATTTAATTGCCTTGGATGATTAAGAGTTAACACTGCTGACCTACCCAGGGGGAAATTGCAAGGAATATCCAATTAGAGGCAACCAGCATTCTTTGAAAATATCCATTGTACCAGGGGTGCTTAATAATAATCAGGATAACTGTAACAATTCTAAAATATATATATTTTTAAAAGCTGTGAGCCATTTCTTACCTGTGGAAACTTTATTTGCTAGAACGCAAATCCTTGCAATTATTCAAATTGGTGATTGTATTTTGGTGGTGGTGGTTGTTCCCCGTGGCTTCTGGGGTGGAGGAAGGCCAGAGAAAGCCATCCCAGAGGGGCACAGAATCAATCCCAGCTGCTCATTAAAAGGTAAACTGTCAATAATCTTTGTCAGGCCTTTTTATCTTGGGCTTTAGTACATGATGATCCCTAAGGCGGCATGTGGTATTGAGATTGAGAGAGCTCCTGGTTTGTACATCCCCTTGGTGTGGGATTAACCCTCTGCACGCTGCTGCGGACTTTCTCTGAATCACTTCTGAACCCTGAAGGGGCAAGGATGATGAGGCTGATATATCCATCTGTAGGAGGCCTGGGGTTTCCTCAGGCAAGAGATAAACATCTCAAGGTGCTTGGGAACCTAACCCAGCTATGAGGAGGAAGCAGCAAGAGACACAAATTCAGAGCATGGTCACCAAGGTTTCACTGTTTTAAAATTCAACTCATAGCATAGGCACTTATTAAAAGCCCTTTATATCAACCCCTCCTATTTGGATTCCAATTGATCCGCATTATAATGTTGCGAGGGAAGGCTTAGGATTCTTATTTTGCATAAAAGACTCAAGACTAACTTACCGCTAAAGAAACCACTGTATTTCATGTCTTTCAATATCATTCATGTGCTGATGATTTCCAAATGTATATCTCCAGCCTGAAATGTTTCTGGAACTACAGATTTGCATATCCAACTGTGCACCTGACAGCTCCATTTGGAAATCCAAGAGGCATCTCAAACTTAACATGTCCACAATCGAGCTCAATTCCCCTAAATCTGGGGTTTATGACAACTCCATCCACCCATTGCTCAGGCTCCAAACCCTGTAACCATCCTCCGTGCCTAGTCCTTCACCTGATTCATCAGCTAATACTAATACGTACAGAATCTGACCATTTCTCACCAATTCTGCTATTGTTACTACTATTGTTATCTCTCTCTCAAATCACTGAGTCACCTTCTAATTATGCCCCTTCATTTTTCCTTGCACCTGTCAATCTATTCCTAACATAATAGCTATTGTGGTTCTAGATAAATGCATGACAGATTATGTGGAGCCTTTGCCCTAAAACTCCAATTGGTTTTCATTTTAGAGAAAGGACATGCTTCCTACAACCTAAATCCAGGCCCCATTATCTCTCTGAAGTCATGCCTAGTATTTATTCCTCCCTTTGCTTTCTCTACCTCAGGCACATGGTTGCCTTTCAGTCCCTCTGATGGACCTGCTTGTGCTTTGAGGCCTATTATGGGTTGAAATGTGTCCTCCACAAAATGAAACATTTGAGTCCTAATCTGCCCTAAATCAGAATGTGACCAGATTTAGAGAAAGGGTCTTTTTGGAGGTAATCACACTGGAATGCAGTCATTGGGGTGGGGGTTGGGGTCTAATTCAATGAGACTGGTGTCTTTATAAATAGGGAACATGGGATACAGCTGTGTACACACTGGGAGAACGCCAGGTGAAGAGACTGAGGTGATGTGTCCACAAACCAAGGAATGACAGAGATCACCAGCAAACCAGCGGAAGCTGGAGAGAGGCCTGGGACTGATCCTGCCCTCACTCAAACTCCTGGATTCCAGACTCCTCACCTCCAGAACCCAGAGACAATGTATTTCTATTGTCTGAGTCACCCAGTTAGTGGCACTTTGTTCTGGTAGCCCCAGGACACTAATGCAAAGCCTTGCTCTTCCATCTTCCTGGAACATTCTTCCCCCAGGAGATACATACAGCCTGTTTCCTGACCTCCTTCATCTCCTTATTCGGTAAACCATTCTCTGGGTACTTACCCCCAAATTAACACATTCTCTCTAATATGTCCCATCTTCCTTCTATTTATTCTTTAAAACATGTTTTACATTGTTGACTTATTCACTCTCTATTTCAGCCACTCTCATGTCAGCTGCAGGAGAGCAAGAATTTCTAGAGGGGCGGGGGAGGTACTTACTGGTGAATTCTCAACACACCTTCATATAATAGTCATTCAATACACGGTGAATGGGTGAGTGAATGAATGAATCTATGGTTGCTCTCCTCTACCATCCCGGCTGCCTCTGTCCTAGTCTAGACTATCATAACTTCTCTCCAGACCATAACACCAGCTCGTAACTATCCTCTCTGCCGCTGGACCTATCTCCTCAGTCCATTCTCCAAGTGCTTCCAGGAGGGAGTTTTCTAAAAATACGACCTCCTCCTCCCCCTCATCAAGAACTCCGTCAGTGGTCACACCACAGGCTTCTGGACATAGCCACGCCCTCTGTGGCATGGCACACTCACGGTTCTGTGGTAGACCACCGTCAGCACCGCTCACAACACTTTCCATCCCTAAACACAAATTCTGCTGCAGGTGGGGAATATTTTCCTGTACCCTGAATCTGGAAATGCCCTGTCACTTGTTTGACCAATAGAATGTGGCAGAAGTGGTGTTACATGACTATGGAGACCAGGCCAATGCCAACTGGAGAAGAGGCAAACTTTCTCCCAGAGCCCTGACCCAATTGAAAAATCCTGACAGCTAAAAATTTTGATGTCATAGTTGTGGGGTATCTGGTTATGTAGCAATAGTAATTGAAAATTCTTTAGCCTCATCCCAAACAGTGACCCCAACACCTCTACTTATTCTGTTTGCCATACTGAATTGTTACATTTCCACAAATTTATTATTCTCTCTCATGTGCTCTCTCTGTCTCTGTCTCTGACACACACATGTGCATGAATGTACCTTTTCACAGAATATTTTCTCCACATTGTACTCTCATTTTCTCACCTGGTTATTAACAAGACCTCACTATCCCAGGCCTACCTTACCCATCTTGTACTGAGAGCCACCTGAACCTACTGGTATCAGAGCACTTAGCACCCTGTACTCCAGCCATCTCTTGATTGTCTCCATCACCAGAGAGAAAGCTCACAGAGGGTAGAAAAAGCTTCTTAGTCACCCCTGTGTCTATAGTACTTAGCTTTGTGCCTGTCATGTGGTAAGCATTCAGTAAGTGATTTTGAAATAGTGAATTGTACTGAATGGTTAAATGCTCACAGATGCTTACAGATATACTTAGGGATAAAAGGGTAAGGTTAAAATGCATGAAATAATTAGACAACAAAGCAAAATAGTATAAAACTAAACACCAAATGGGTACCAAATATTCACAATATCAGAAATACTCTGATCTTGATAATTGGTTCATGCTATATTAGGTTCTTCATATTAGTAGTAATTATAATAATAGCAATCCATTACAATGAAAACTTTAATTTTCAAAATGCTTTCACATGCGGTATTTCGTTTGATTCTACTCCAATTATTTAGGGACAAAGAAGTCAAAGAATCACTTAATACCAAATCATGTAACTTGAGCAGGTTTCATGTCATTTATTCTCTGCTGAACTCAGTTGCTTGTGAACCAGATCGCTACTCAAATACGAGTGTAAGCTATAGGAGCAGGTATAATTTCTCTGTGCCCCAACAAAGTAATGAACAATATGGTTGGTGTTCTTAAGGAAAGAAGCCACTTCACAGACTTCTTGGGGGTGGGGTGGGGATCAACAATAAAATCACACACTCTCTGTCTCTGAAAATATTAATCCATGAGCAGAGAGGCACTTAGTAAATGCAATTTAATACCTTCAGATTTAAAAGCCCCAATGAATAATTTCTATATACAGATATCTGTCCATATCTCCAAATTCTCTAAAGGGTCTCTACCCAAGGGCTGAAAAATATCATTCAAACCAACAGCATGATTAGCTGTGAAATGAATTCAACCTGACCAGAACAATACTTGGTCAATTCCAGCTTGCTCACCAATTGGTAATATTTATTGAATAGCTACTCTGAGTCAAGTACTGTATGAGGCACTAACCAGTGCTTGATTTTTATCATCTGTAATCTTGAGGTATTCCCAAGGAGCAGATATCCTTCCCATCTTACAGATGAGAACAACGATGCTCAAAGAGGTAAATGTTACATTACAATCTATTAAGTGTTGCTAGAATCACACTGAGATCTCTCTGATTTCAAAGCTAGTGCTCCCTCTACCTTAAAAAGGTTTGCTAATCAAATAATAAATGGATATTTTAGGGTTCCCAGTAATTTTAAAGACCTGCCATTTCAAATATTTCTCATTCTTGCTCCTAATGAAAACATGAATAATTAACTGAGGCCTGACAAGTCACCTCCTGATACAAAGCACTCAGAGTTGCAGATGGGTCCTTCCTACGTGACACCCTAGCAGCCAGTTGAAAAATAAAAAAAAAAAAAAAAAAGGTAAACAAAAACAAAACAGTCCTTTCTTCATCACACAGTTGTTTGCTTCCATCGTAGGTGCGAGAAAGGAGAAAGAGGTAGACAATTAGCTTTACTTCCTGGGTATTATACATAACCTGAACTTCTGCACTGCCCACGGTGCCTCTTCCTCACAGGACTGCAGAGCGTTCTTGCAGCACCCAAAACAAAAGTGATGCCTGGCCTGACACAACAGCAAGGCCTGACAGAACCTGTCGGAGGACATCTGTCCCAAAAATTTTCACTCTTCTTTTTTTTCTTTTTTTTAGTTTTTTTTGTTAATTCTTAAATTTATTGGAGTGCCGTTGGTTGGTAACAATTACATAGGATCCAGGTGTACAATTCTACATGACATTGTCTATGCATCGCCTTATGTGCTCAGCACCCAGAGTCAGTTCTCTTTCCATTACCACATATTTGATGCCCCCTCCCTCCTCCACCATCCCCCCCCCCCCCCCCCCCCCCCCCCCCCCCCCCCGCAGGGGACTTTTCTTGATCAGTTTCCAGCCCACTTGCCATGCCAAAGGTTCTGCTCAAGGCTTCCCTCCACACCTTTGGGTGATGTTGATCCATAGAAGGAGAGGGAGAGAAAGGTAGTAGCAATAACCATTACTGAGTTCTGCTCAGGCATTTCCTGACACACCACTTCTGTGACTTCAGAGTTCTGATAAACAAGAGTGGGGTTTCCTGTTTCTGAAGTCCGCTGAGAAGGCAAGAGATGGATGATGACATGGGAAAGGCTTTCCAACAGAGAGGGTGTGAGAGCAGACATGACCAATGATTAGAAATTTGCCAAGTGCAACAATCAGGAAGTGTGCCAATGTAAAATGTGCATGCGTGTGTGTAGTTCTGTGTGGGGTAGGTTGGATGGGAGGGTAGAGTCGGAAGGGGCAAAGGAACTAGTGTGTGCCAGGCACAGAAGTGCGAAGTGGCAAAGTACACTTGATAAATACAGTTTGCTTTGCCTGCAGTGACCTCACCTGGACTTGTTTTCCTCATCTGAGCAACAACTCATGTTCAGCTGTCAGGTTGCAGCTGTGGTGTCACTTCCTCCAGGAAGACCCACTTGATAACTCAATTCCAGAATAAGTTAACCTGCTTGTGTCTTCAAAAAGCCATGCACTCCCCTCAAAGTAGCACTTACACTGAACGGCAGTTTCCAGCTTACAACTAGACTTTAAGGTACAAAGTAGTTTCCTTTGGCTTGAAAACTATATACCAAATACTACAACAACTTACCACAAATTTACTGGCTAACAGCAACAGAAATTTATTTTCTTATAGCTCTGGAGGCGAGAAGTCTGCAGGGCAAGTCACGGTGCTAAAATAAAGGCATCCATAAGACGAGTTCCTTTTGGAAGCCCCCAGGAGAAAACCCAGTTCTTGTCTTCCAGCTTCCAGTACCTACTGGCATCCCTTGGCACGTGGTCGTACTACTCCAATATCTGTTTCTGCGGCCAACTGCCTTCTCCGGTGGTCATCAAATCTCCCTCTGTCACCCACTATAAGGACACTTGTGATTACACTTAGGGCCCACTGGTAATTCAGGGTAATCCTCCTGTCTCAGGACCCGTAACTAAAGCACATCTGCAAAGTCATTTTACCGTAAAAGGGGTGTTCACAGCTTCTGGGCATTAGGACCCACAGATCGTTGAGGAACATTACTTAGCCCACCATGAAGTCTTTATTGTCATGGGCACCATCTTGTCCTCATTCTGTGACTAGTGCCCATCCAGGGTCCAGCTGATAGTAGGTGCACAATGGATATGTTGAAAAGAATGAACTAAATTAGTGGACAGATGGAAAAACAGAGGCTCTAGGTAACCCAACATGTGGGTCTGACTATTCACCAGGCTAGACACAGAGCAGGGACAATGATGTAGGGGTTATACAGCCTTATTCCTTACTCAGGAGAGTTACTGAAGAGCTTAAACATTAAAAAAAAAGAACATTAAAAAAAAAAAAGAGTTATTTTACTGTTTTTGACAGAGACAGAAAAAGAGAAAGAGACAGAGAAAAGGGGAGGGCCCAAAGTAGTCTCCATAGTTGTATGTCATCAGTTTTTGTTCCACACAGGTGGGCGGGGGATGCGCAGGACAGGAACTGGTCTGAGGGCCTCCCAAATGGGAGGCATACCTCCTCGAGCCAGGGGTTGAACCAGGGGGTAAGAACCAAATGGGGGGCCTCCTGCATGGGAAGCACACCCCAGTTCAGCATATGGGTCTGCACAGGCCGGGATTTGATCCTCAGTCCCCAGGACTGTAAAGTGACTGCTCAAACCACTGAGCTATCCCGGCTTCCCCAAGCAGAATATTTTTAAAGAGACTTACATTGTCATAATAAAAATAACATCGCTCCCTACCTAGCCTGTGAAGTCTACATTTCCCCAAATTAAAGTTAGAAAGTGGGAACCTTCTTTCTGAATAGGTGACGAGATCCTGCTCTCATTTCTACCTATTTATGGATAGAACACATGTCTGAGACAGCCTCAGGGGAGGGAGCTGGTTTAAAAAGAAAGAGTCCCTGCACAAACCAAAGACTCGTGTATTCCAAAGGGAAGAGTCCAAGATCTTGTTCCTAGGAACAGCTGCCTTAGTCCCTGGAAATCCACACACCTGGGGTTTCCTCAAAAGGATCCAGGAGTAGAGTGTGGAAGGGAGACCCTCGGAGACATGGAACGGGTGCAGACCACTTAGAAATGACCACAAAAGAGAAGTGTTTGCTTCAATGAACACGTGTGCATCATGCCTACAGAGGGGGAGGGGAGAGGGAAGGGAGGCCAGGGGTCCAGGGCAGGTAAAAAAAGGGAACAGACAACATGGGATTTTACCAGCAGGCCCTGCAGCTGCCTAGCCCATGGGAACATGTTCACTCCTAGGAGGAAAAGTCAGAGGCAGGGCCTGCATGGCTCTCAGAACTGATGACTGCTGCCAGGAACCTTTGAGAGTGCATTTTGCTTCTCATTCATGCTCCCAAACAGTAAATAGTATTGTCAGACCCAATCTTGTCATATGTATGACTCACTTGGCAAGTTCTAATCCTTTCTATTGATTCAACCAGGAAAGAGTCTTCCCATCCACGATCTCATTTGCAACCCACAAGACTCCTTGGAGTGAAGTGTGCCAGATCTCCTAGTCTCCATTCTACAGATGAAGAAATGAGACTCCGAGAGAACATGGACTTCCGCTCATGGACACACACTGAGTTAGCCTAGGAGGACTGTCCCAACTCCTGCTCTACTGTGTAGTCTACACTACCACCACGCATGTCAGACTCAGTCCTCCAGCTACTCTTTTAAAGAGTCATAACACGTATAGTAGACTTTCAGTTAACCAGCATCCATGGGGATTGGTAGATGCCAGATAAATGTAAGTAGACGCTCCATTAACCGGGACTCAAGCAAGCAACATTCTTAAGCAACCTGAAAACTCACCAGTTGCCTGAGTTTCAGTTAACAGAGAGCTTACTGTATATATATATATATATATATATATATATATATATATATATGTGTGTGTGTATATATATATATATATATGTGTGTGTGTGTGTGTATATGTGTATATATATATATATATATATATATATATATATATATACACACAGTAAGCTCTCTGTATATATATGGGGTTTTTGTATTAATATGTGTATATATACACACCCATTATACACTTGCACATACACAAACATATATGTCAGTAACCTATATTCTATGGACACACTTGTATATCCATGGAACATACATGTCAAATAGGAAAGCATTTGAGATAGCACTGGGAACGCAAAGAGGTGAAGCACTGTGTGCAAATGAAATACTGGCAGGGAACCTCTTGTTTACTCATAATGACTAAAAGAATAGAAAATTCAAATGACAAATTCATAAGGGCCAATATAGAGCACTTGGATACTTCTGGATAGAAAGGCTTGATGTTAATCAGGATGTGTGTCTTCCTTCCCCCAAACAAAGACTCGTTCATCATCATATTCTCAAATATCTCAAACATCAAGACCCTTCAGTGTGGTAAGCACTACGCATAGTGTTGAGGACACAATGGCAAATTAAGTCATAGTTTCTGTCCTCCAGGAGCTCACAGCAAAGTGACAGGCGGATTTGTACAGCCAGCAATTATCCTATGACACGACAGGGGCTTCATCGCACTAAGCCGTGGGAACACGAGGTGGGAGGGGGGCCGCTGTCGCAGGCTTCGTTCACAGGAGACTCTGGGAGAGTCGATGCTTGGGCTGAAGGGAGAACGGTTGTGGAGGACCTGGCCAGATGAAAAACATCCAATAAATGTTTACTGCATCCCCCAGTGGATGAATAAGTGAATGAAGGGACGACTCCCCCTGGTTCTCATTCCCTTCCATGGGCTGCCAAAGCAGCTCTCCACCCCCGTTACAGAGTCAAACATGAGAAATGTAATGTGCCAAAGCCTTAAGAATTCATAGATAATTCATAGACATTTAGGTAGCAGATGTCATACTCAATAAACCAAGAAAGCCATAACGTGGAAGAAATGAAAGGCTGAGCAGCCTCTTCGCACTGTCTAATGAAAGGAACTAAGCTGCTGGTCTTTCTTCACTCAGCACTGTCCTATCCTCTCCCTTTCTGAGGGAACTTTCTGGATATCCAATTATCAGGCAGCTCGGGAACAAGTTTCCCTTCTTAAGATAAACAGCGGAGGACTGAAGCACAATTTATATCTATTATTTTTTCATCAGGCTCCCATCTCAGCCTGGCTGAGGCTAAATAAGAAGAACTGTTAGGGAAATTGGAGGCGAGGACACAAATGAATGTTTTACCTTTGGCATTTCAATGCGGATCTGATCCTGAATCCTGTGTGTCTTCCTATGTGACATATCCAGTGCCGAACTGGAAAATATGTCTAAATGCAGATACGGCCTATAATGAATCCATCTGGCCACATGACAAGCTTTTAAATATTTACAATTATGGCCCTGGCCTTATTAAACTTGCAGGAAAACAGCAGCAGCAGGATTTACATATGGGGCTCCAGACACCCCCCCTTAGCTAGCACCATGACAGCAACTGCCTAAAATTTTTAGAAAAATATATATTCATTTGCTAGGTCAGAAAGTGGCCTGAAAACACCAGGAGAATGGCTTGATGGGATTTCTCAAACTGCACACAGAGCACAAGGCAGAGCATGTAAGAGCACTCAAGCCCATATTTAAATTTATTCCCATCCCATGTTGACTGCCCAAGAAGCAGCAATTCCAGATAAATGGGAGCAAGTCATAAATACTGGAAAATTAGGAACATCCTGTTATCCAGAGCAATGTAAAAATCGAGATTGAGTCTGAGTTGGAAGCCAGTGTATTATTGTCCAGGCAAAGTAGTTTCCTAAAAGAACCATTGGGAGATTCTGGTTCCAGCCTGGGCCTGCCACTCACTCATGGTATGAGGGCGGGCAAATCACTCTACTCCCCGAGAGTCCATTTTCTCATGAGTAAAGTGGGAAGAAAAATCACAGGGTTGTCGGAAACTCTGATGCTGTTGTAGTGGTTTTCAAATTGGGGTTTAAAGAGCCCTTAGTGGGTCCAGAAACTAGTTGAGTGAATTACAACTACTATTTTTAAACAAAACAGAATTCAAATAGAATAAAATAGAATGGAATGGGATATTATAGTTGTTCACATATAATAAGTATAGACTTGTAATATTTGTTTTACTTTTCCTGTATAAATGCATGTACTAGGGTGCTATGTTAAATGCATTTGTTACTGTAAATTAAGGCTGTAGTATATAAAGGGCTTTGTGAAGTGTAAAGGAAGGGGGAATCAGGAAAGCAAGCCCAGTGATCATAAATATATTTTGCTTTGCCTACACAGTGTTTTCAATTAAAGAAAAAAATTTTTGTTTTTTAGAGAAGGTTTAGATGAGCAGCAAAATGGAGAAGCCACAGAGATTTCCTGTATATCTCCTGCCTCCTATCATGCACAGCCTCCCCCATTATTACCATCCCCCAACTGGAGTAGTGTATTTGTTACAGTTGATGAATCTATGAGGGCTGTCTGGAAAAAGTCCAGCCATAAATGCCTCTATTTTTCATATTAATATACATGGTTGAATACTTTCCAAACAGCCCTTGTACACTGGTCCTCAGTTTTCACCCAAAGCCCATAGCTTATATTGCAGTTTACTCTTGGTGTTGTACATTCTGTGGGTTTGGAAAAATGTATAATAAAATGTATCCATCATTTAATATTATACAGAGAAGTTTCACTGCCCTAAAAATCTTCAGTGCTCTATCTACTCTTCCCTGCCTTCCCCAACTCCGGGCAACCACTAATTTTTTTATGTCACCATAGTTCTGCCCTTCCATAATGTCATATAGTTGGAATCATACAGTATATAACCCGATCAGATGGCATTAATTCACTTAGCCATATGTATATCTTTTCATGGCTTGATAGCAGCTCATTTCTTTTTCAGACCTAGTAACAGTCCATCGTTTGGATGAAGCACAGTTTATGTATCCATTCACCCACTGAAAGACATCTTGGTTGTTTCCAAGTTTGGGGAGTTATGAATAAAGCTGCTTTAAACAGCCATATAAAGCTTTTTTGTGTAGTTTTAAGATTTTATCCCTTATGGATAAATACTAAGGAGCATGACTGCTAGGTCACAGGATAAGAGTAAGTTTTATGAGAAACCACCAAATTGTCTTCCAAAGTGGCTGTACCATTTTGCGTTCTTACCAGCAATGAATGAGAGTTCCTGTTGCTCCACATTCTCACCAGCATTTGGTATTGTCAATGTTCTGGATGTTGGCCATTCTAAAAAGTGTGTAGTGGTATCTCATTGTTATTTTCACTTGCATTTCCCTGATGACATGCCATTTGGATCATCTTGCATAAGCTTATTTGCCATTTATATAGCTTCTTTGGTGAGGTGTATGATACAGTCTTTGGCCCATATTTTAATTGGACTGTTGCTTTTATTGTTGCACTTTAAGAGTTCTTTGCATATTTTAGGTAGCAGTCCTTTATCAGTTATCCCAGCTATGTCAGATATATCAGATTTGCAAATAGTATCTCCCTGTCTGTGGCCTGTCTTTTTATTCTCATGACAGTGTCTTCACAGAGTAGCTATTTTTAATTTCAATAAAGTCCAGTTTATCAATTCTTCTTTCATATATTGTATCTTTGGTACTGTATCTAATAGGTCATTGCCAAACCCAAGTGCATCTAGCCTTTTTTTTTTTTTTTTTTAATTTTACCTTCCTCAAACAGCCTATTTTTTTTAAATATTTTTTTTATTTATTTATTTTTGACAGGGAGAGAGAGAGATACACAGAGACAGAGACAGAAAGAGAACTAAACTGGGGGAGCTCCCAGCCCAGCACACGGTTCCGCACGGGCCGGGGCATCCCGGCTTCCCCGCATCTAGCTTTTTTCCCATGTTATCTTCCAGGAGATTTATAGTTTGGTATTTTATATTTAGGTCATTGATACTTTTTGAGTTATTTTCATGAAGAGTGTAAGCTCTGTGTCTACATTCATTTTTGTGTATTTGTATGCCTAGTCATTCCAGCACGATTTATTGAAAAGACTGCCTTTTACCCATTGTCTTGCCTTTACCCCTTTGTTAAAAATCAGTTAACAATCTTTAAGTAAGTCTACCTCTAGGCTATCTATTCTGTTCCATTGATCGATTTGTCCACTCTTCTACCACATTGTCGTGATTACTGTAGCTTTATAGTAAGTCAGGAAGTTGGGAACTTTCAGTCATCCAAATTTGTTTTTCTTCAATATTGTGTTGATTATTTTGGATTTTTTTTGTCTCTCCTTATAAACTTTAGAGTCAGTTTGCCAATATCCACAAAATAATTTGCTGGGATTTCACTGAATATATAGATCAAGTTGAGAAGAACTCATAGCTTGACAATATCAAGTCTCCCTATCCATGAACTTGGAATATGTCACCATTTTTTTAGTTCTTTGATTTCTTTCATCACAGTTTTGTAGTGTTCTTTATGTCAATCTTGTGCATATTTTGTTAGATTTATAAGTAAGTATTTAATTTTTGAAGATGCTACTGTGAATAGCATTGCACTTTTCACTTTGAATTTATTGTTTATTGCTGGTATTTAGGAAAGCGATTGACTTTTGTTAACCTTGTATCTTGCAAATTACTATAATTGCTAATTAGTTCTAGGAGTATTTTTGTTGATTCGTCCAGATTTTGTAGATGGATGATTATATCATCTACAAACAAATGCATTTTTATTTTTCTTTCCAAATCTGTATAACTTCCATTTCCCTTTCCTGTCTTAGTGCATTAGCTAGGTCTTCTTGTACAATGTTAAAACATAGCGGTTAGAGAGGACATTCTTGCCTTCCGCCTGATCTTAGTGTGAAAACTTTGAGCTTCTTACCATTAAGTATGAATTTATTTGTAGATTGTTTTATAAATATTCTTTATCAAGTAGAGGTTTCCAAATTAAAAAAAATAATAATCAATGTATTCAGCAGGCATTTATGTTCAGTTCCCCTCAATTGCCCCATGGCTTGTTCTCACCATGTTTTACTCCTGTTACCTGATTGACCCCAAAAGCCTCTGAATTTGTGATATCTAGCTTAAGTAGAATGTCTCTAGTTTTGCATTTTTTTCATACTGAGTTAGAATGGTCTCTGCAATTGTCCCCCCAATTCCTAAGAACAGAAGCTTAAATTTTCAATGTATTCTGAAGCTAGCAATGTCCTTCACATAGTAGCTGCTTGATAAAAGATTTCTTTTTTTTTTTAAGATTTTATTTTTATTGTTTTTGACAGAGAGAGAGAGAGAGAGAGAGATACAGAGAGAAGTGGGAGGACCCAGAACAGTCTCCAGAGTTGCACATCATCGGTTTTTCCACATAGTTTCATTCCACAGGTGGGCACAGGGCTGCACAGGGCAGGAACTGGGCCGGGGTCTCGCCCCAGTGAGAACTGAACTGGGGGCACTCCGCAGTTCAGCATATGGGTCTGCACAGGCCAGGGCCGGGATTCAATCTTCGGTTCCCAGGGCTGCAAAGTGAGCGCTTAACCCACTGAGCCATCCCGGCTTCCCCAATAAAATATTTCTTGAACAAAAGAACATTATTTGGTAGATAAACAAGCACAGCAAGATTTCTAAATCCTATTCTGGGCTCAGAATTTGTTGTCAGCCACTGAAGGAGTCATTTCCCTGCTCTGTACCTATGTTTCCCTCGTTGGTAAATTAGAGAATTAAACTCACACTAGTATTTTCCATACCTGTGTGTTCTCTGGGAGATCTACAAACAAGGAAATCTACTTGCCTACCAAATACTAATAATTTGAACTGCCAAAGGAATCCTTTCATTGCTTTCATCTGTTTTATTTATCCAGGTTATGCCTTAAGACTTCATTAGACCAGACAGTATCTAAGATCCCATCTAGCTCTGCCATTTAAGAAATCCAAGATACCCTGTGTGGTACTATCTCAGGCATACTCCAACACCTTCATGAACTTGTTACATTCATGCTTCAAAGCCTGCTAACATATTGGTGAATGAGGCGGTGGCTAATGTGAATAGAACTTTGACAACACACCACTGGGGTCTTCATTTGTTATATGGTTTTCAAACAGTATCCAGGCAAACAAGCCCATCTTCCTTGTGACTCCTGCAATTTCTGATGACTAACTGCATTCATCTCCTCTGATATGTGGCTACTTCCATAGATCTTGCTGGGAACTTTCTGTTTCAGGGGTTCATCCATCAACCAGTGTGGATTAGGAGGACATTTAATGGAGAATTCATTATGATGAGAAATCTGTGAGTTGCAGTCATAAAATTTGCTCTTGCTTTTATAGAAAGCTTCATCACTCACCCACTCCCGAAAATGACTGAACGCAGGCTCACCCTCCTATATCTGGCTTCCTGTTCTGCTGTGCAATGTTTGCAGTGTTTACCCAAATATGTTATTTGATTCATTGCAGCTTAGGTTTACCGAGTACCTGGTATATACCAGGTACTATACTAACCAGGAACAGTAAACCAAGGTGTGTGTCACATATCCACGTTCTTGGCCATTGGTGTGTGCCCTCCCCATTCTCTTCCTAATCCCTCAGATTAAATTCACTCATAAATTCTACTATGCCTTTTCAGACCCACCACTCATAGGCTAACTCATTGTTCATCATACTCTGTACTTATATGAGGGCTGTTTAGAAAGTATCCAGCCATGTAGCATGAAAAACAGGCATTTATGGCTGTATTTTTTCTGGACAGCCCTCATATACTTTGATTTCCTTCTTTTGATCACATGTTTTACCTTGCACCTGTTTCTTTGTTTTGTGGAGAAGACAAAATGAATAAAGAGAGGGAAAGCACTTAAGTTATACCAGCTGCATTATGGGTATTAAATAAACATTAGCTATTATTATAATTGGCATTATATCTATTTCATCTGAGTAGATAAAACAGAGCAGAAAGCAAGGATAGGAGGGGACTGGGCATCAGGAGGGGTCATTTAAAGTGGGGAGAAAAGCATCCAGAGGGTGGGCTATGGATTCTACTATGTATGGATTCCTGGGCCAGGTGTGGGAAGGAAAGGAGATGGCTTTGGACTACAGTAATGCTAACAACATTCTTCCAATTGCCATAGATGTCCAGTTTGTGCTATGACCAGCTGCCATGAAGGGGCAGACATCACTGAGTGTCCTTGCTTCTCCAGCCCTGTCACCCTGCAGCTCTAGAAGGAATGTTCTGTGTTGTCCTCTCAAGAGCAGCTGCCTCAGGCTTTTGGCTCTGCTGCCAAAGTCAAGGAAGAGGGGCAAGCTTCTTAGCAGCCGAAGGCGCAAGTCTCCTCAGGCAACACATGATCTGCTGGTGCTTTTCTGGCAGTCCCCTCAAAACTGTTGATTTGAGTGTGTGGATTAGAAACGAGGGCTAGAGCTCCAGAGGTACCTGCTACTTATCCCTAATAGAACTAGAAGAATTTGAGGGTCCTCTGTTTGCACCCTCTCAGAGTCTAAGTCTGCGCTTTCCTCAAGGCTAGGAAAGTGGCGCTAGTCACGTAAGGCCAGAGCCTGTGTTCCAACAGGCCTCAGGGCTCTATTGGCCTGCCCATAGGTGCAAACTGGCCAATTCAGCACAAATGCAGTCGTATTTCATCATTATCACATGGTCATATGGGGGTTTAAGTGTTTCCTTAAGATATTTACTTTAATGAGGACTTGGATACATTCACTTTTTTCATTACTTGGTTAATTTATCCATACAATACTTCCTAAATCCCTGGAACAAGTCTTTATATTTAGATGAGTACATTTCAAAGCAACAATGTATAATCTCTGCTTTCTAGGGATCGCAGGCTAATCATCATAGAAAGAGAGCTAAACATAAAGTATAGACTGTGATGAGTGTTATCATAACGACTAGTGCATATCACAGCATGGGCAAGGCCCTTGCAAACAGGAATTTCAAACACATCCAGTCAAATAAAAAAAAAACACTGTTTAAAAAAAAGTGAGGGGAAAGCCGGGACGGCTCAGCGGGTTGAGCGCTCGCTTTGAGGCCCCGAGGACCGAGGATCGAATCCTGGCTCCGGCCCGGGCAGGACCCACATGCTGAACTGGGGAGTTCCCACAGTTCGGTTCTTTAGCTGTCTCTGTCTCTGTCTCTCTATCTGTCAAAAGTAAAATAAAAATAAATATGCACTGAAGATAAAATAATTACTCTCTATAAAAATAAAATAAAAAAATAAACAAAAAAAAACCAAACAAACAAAAAAAAAAAGTGAATGTGGGGGAAGCAGGATGGCTCAGTGGGTTAACCTCTTGCTTTGCAGCCTTGGGGACCGAGGATCAAAGCCCGGCCCCGGCCTCTGTGGACCCATATGCTGAACTGGGGTGTGCTTCCCATGTGGGAGACCCCCAGTTCAGTTCTTGAATCCCAGTTGGGCCCCTGTGTGGAACAAAACCATAATGAAAAAACTGATGACATACAACTATGGAGACTGCTCTGGGCCCTCCTCCTTCCCTCTGTCTCTCTCTGCCTCTGTCTCTGTCTCTTTCAAAAACAATAAAATAAATCTTTTTTAAAAAATGGAGGTGTGCAATTGATGTGGTAATTCTGCTGCTGAGCCCCACCCTAAGCCTGGATCATAGCACATTTCTGACACCCGCATGTCCCTACACATTGCCTTACCATGGAGGCTGCCCCAGGACGGGCTCAGCATCAGACACCTGTGATGTTCATTGTTTTTGTCACTTAGTAGTAAAACATGCTTCTTTGTTTTATAGGCTACATAAGAAGGCTCACTCAAAATACTATGGTAAGGGATTCACAGTAACGATGATCACAATTGCTAACACACTGGATTCTTACTATATGCTACCTATTTGGCTCACTACATCCATTTCTTATTTAGTTCTTGTGAAACCCTGTCTGTTAGGATCTACTGCTCTTCATGATACAAAAGATGATATGGAAGCCCATATAAGTGACTCAAAGTCACCTAGCTAGTAGTGATGGACCTGAAACTTGAACCCATATCTGACTATTGAACCAATCCTCCTCACCACCACATGATGTTGTTTGACAAAAAGGGATTTGGGTGCATCAAGGACCAATTAGAAAAGATTCACAAAAGAGCTGCGTGCCGACAGACAAACTGGAATTTCAAAATCTATTTCATCATAATTGATCAAGTAGCCTTTCTGGTGTTACAAGGCTACGAAGTTCATTTTAATTTAATTTAATGAACCAATATAGAGATAGCAACTCAGTGTTTCACATTTGGTAAACGTAAAACATAATTCTAATGCTATTCTCCTCATCCTCCCTGCCTTCTATCCCCATGAGGCCAGCATAGTGTGAGAAACACACTTGACTGGTGGCTGATGGATGTGGGCAAAATCTGAGATTTGGGGACCCTGCCAGGTCATCAGTCATGGCGCAGGGTTTGAAGGTGACAGCTATATATCCTCAGCCATGGTTTGTGCAAAAACAACATTTTATTTCAAGACACAGTTGAAAGCATCTCCTTGGCTTTGAGAGTATTAATTCTTTCTGAAGTGTAAGGAAGTGTATCCAGACAGGGGTAGATATAGCCAGGCCTCTTGCTACTCATTTCTAACAACACATTCTATTCCTTTACAGAAGATATCTTGGTGTTTTGAATGTTATGTACTCCGTTAATTTTCCTTGCTGGTTTCTGCCCCTATTCTCTTTTGTCCCAAAACACTATTGAGAGATTTTGGGAGTGGGTGGGAAAGGGAACTAGTTTTAATAAGCCAAGAATAGTAAACAGCTGATTTCTCTTTATGCATTTAGAAAGAGAGAGACCTAAGAACAAGTGAAGGGTTATCTTTCTTTCCTGGCAAATTCATTTTCCATAGCGAGAGGTGGTCATCTTTCCTGAGGAGTCTGAAATTCTAAGATAAAGATGAAAAAATGGTGTTTTATCATCATGCCACACATCTACATTTCCATTTATTTTGTGTTCCAGCAGCAAAATATACTGGGGACTATCATTCTACATTGCAAAGTGGGAAAATATTTAGTCATTTTAATGATTTGAAGAAAAAAGAGGCACCAAAGAGGAATAGCACAGAATAATAGCTCTACAGTCTCCAGGAAAGAAAAAAAAAAAGTCAAAGAGCTGACCCAGAATTTATAATGCATCTCCTGAACTCTGTCTGCACTGGGAGTCTTTGGGAAGGAGTATTTCTTTGGCTGCTCCTTAATAACAATGATTAGGCATTACATCTCATTGCACTTTAGATTTCTTTCACAGTACTTCCACATCTATTATCTCACTGGGTCCTCAGAGCCTTATGAAGTACACAGGGCCAGGATGATCCCCTTCATTAACAAAAACCGCTGATGTTCACAGCCTTACACTAGCTCTGGGTGTGGTTAAAAGAGCAAAACCCACAACCTTATGCTTTGATCCAAAGACCATGTTTCTTCTCTCAGAAACCTCGTCTTCCCTTTCTAGGAAGGTGCACTAAGGTTAGCAGCTTACAAAGTTACAAATCTCACCGTCTTTAAAACAATTTCAAGTGTTCACTCTGAGCCAACACCGTTGAAAAGACAGCCCTGCTTTACTAGAAGCTGATTGGAACTCCCTCGTCACCCCCGTCCCCCGCCCCCTTTTTTTTTAAATACTTGGGACCAAGGATATTTGGAATAAGTTCTATTGAAAAGCCCAATCCCTTAAAAAAATAAAAGGCAGAAGCTGTATTCAAGAACTCCTCACTTCCCCTTCCATCATATCTGTTTCAATCACATCATGTTGGTGCCTAACTCTACCTTTATTTTAAATCTACGGCTTGGTTGTATTTTCACCTTCTGGTTTAAATACATTTTGAATGTGTCAGTAACATTGCTTCTACTCCAGATTAATAGGATCAGTCAAAAGGATGGCTGACATTTTTGTTGCTATAGAAACTGGTCCTGATGTTACACAGCTTGCCTTGCCCCTGTTTGCCATACATCTATGCAGCTATTAAACACAGACATCTTTTTGTTTCACAAGGAATTACATTTAAAAAATTAAGCCATAATTTCATCCTGGGTTAGTCCCCATTCTGTCGAAAAGAGTATTAAATAATATTAAGAGGCATTCACAAGAAAGTGGGAATTGGTGATAATACTGCTCAATAGCTTATGAGCCTCCCAGATAGAAAGAGAATATAAGTTGAGCAAATCATTACACATTCTAAATCCTTGCTCTTTCCTACTTGAGCTAAGTTCTTCGAGGCTTTTCCTTAGCACACCTCCAAATGCAGGCAATACATTCCACCTTAGCCTGTGGGCAACCAAACCCAGTCAACTTCTTCTCTTTCCCCATCCCCAGTAATTTCTGGACAGCTGTTTCCTTAAATATGCCATCAACATCCTCCAAAATATCACCTCTGTTGTACACCGAAATTCTCTTTCCACAGATGCACCATCGCCCCCAGAGAAAACCTCTCACACAGAATTAAGATGTAACGTCTCAGCACTTAATGATGCAGCCAGCACTATGGTTTCTGCCAGAAGGTACACTCAAGAAGGAAAAGATCGAAGGAAAGAGAAAAGAAGTGCCCTGGGACACAATGAAACACAGCTTCCCTAACCCCTGTAATGACTGATGTTTATCAAAAGCAGGTCTAATTGGCAGGGTCTAAGCTGTCAGATGTCCGTGTGTCACAGCTATGATAGTAGGAGCAGCCTATGGATTCAAGTGGAAGTTCTCCCTTTCCCATCATGGGTTTTCATAACCATTCACACTGACCGAAAGGGCCAGATTCCTTAGGCAACAGTCTCGGTTAGCATGCTTACCTGCATCTGTCTTAGAACCTTCAGGGCCGTAACCGCTTTGGAAAGCAGGTGGGATGTATGAGGAGTATATTGACTAAGAGACTATTTAAGTAAAACTGTCTCTCATTTGATGGACTATGGAACTCACCACACAGGTTAGATACAGAGGACTCTCTGTTGAGGTTAAGAGTATTTTGTACCAAGAACCAAAGAAGAAGCAAACGTGCCAGCAGCCTTTCTATGATAAAAAAAACACACAAAACAAAACAAAACAAAACAAAACAAAAACAACAAGAACAACAAACACACAGGATGATATGCCACCCATTTCCTGTGTTAAGAGAGTAAACTTGCATTCAGGAAAAGGGCAATAGAAGTGTTAACTGAGCCTCTGTTATATGGCAGGACCCTGATGGGGACTTCATAACTATGATCTTATTAAATTTTCTGTTTCCATGAGGCAGAGGTGATTCACAAATCCACTTGACAGTTGAGGAAGCTAAGGTTCAACAAGGGCTAAATCTCATCAACACCAGCCCACAGCCTTCCTTCAGGTTGCTGAATTGGAAAGTGGAATAGCCAGCAACAGGTAGAGTGTGCATCTGACCATTTTTATAGTTTGCGTACGTAATCTACACAGAACACAGCATGAACTAATTAAAGGATAATGCCTGTGGACTCCAGCTAGCTTCCCATCACTCCTAAAATGTTTCATAGTCCTGGACAGAAAGTATCATGGTATCCATGATAATCAGC
Source organism: Craseonycteris thonglongyai (assembly GCA_004027555.1). Classification (NCBI taxonomy): domain Eukaryota; kingdom Metazoa; phylum Chordata; class Mammalia; order Chiroptera; family Craseonycteridae; genus Craseonycteris; species Craseonycteris thonglongyai. The sequence continues at coordinate 55,005 of PVKE010005974.1, forward strand.
AATGGAGGACTGTTCTTAGTTGGGACTCCAAGTAGGAACTGTGTCTCTCTTGCTAAAGGTCCTTCTTGCTAATAGACCTATTCAGAAGAAGAATAATAGTAATAATAACAATGGTGATGATGATGATAATATTCATAGCTACTATATATGAGTATATACTACTAAGTTGCCAACACAGTTCCAAGCACTTACTCTATGTTAATTCATTTAGTCCATATAGTAACTCTATGTGAGGTGAGTGTTGTTATGATCTCCATACTATAGAGCAGGGGTTCCCAACCTTTTTGTACCCTAGGGCGCATTCTAAAATATCGGTAGGGCAGCGGGCACCAGCTATGTCTAAGGATATTTATTATTGAATAAGAATAAAAAATAATAAACAAAAATAATTTTAAAATAAATTTATTGTACAAATTATATACACACAAAGAAACATATATACAAAACGTAATACAAAGTGAATAAAAAACACACGTATAATAAAATCATTTAAAAAAAACATAAAAGAAAACATAAAAAAAACCAATCTGTCAGTTTGATCTTTGGCATTGCATTTCATTGGCCAGTGCCTCGTAATTAGAAGAGTATGATGACAACCCTGTTAGCAAACAATTATTAAGATGCTCATTGGTAAGTCGAGATCTATATCGTGATTTTATTAAATTCATGTTTGAAAACAAAGATTCACATAAATACGTTAACCCGAAAAATGGTTTGATTTTATATGTCGCTTTTTTAAAAAATGGGAACCTTTCTTTGTCGACTATGTTCCATAAGTCCTCTGATATTAAGGATTTTAGCAAAATATCGTTCTTAAGGTTCAAAATTTCTAACTCTAGTTCTTTTGCTTTCCCCTGAACAAGGTCTGCAATACATGCGGCTAGTTCTATTACATTTATTTGCCAAGTAAAAAGATTGATACAGAAGGAGACAATTGGCTCGATATTTGTAAACTGCAGAAACCTCTCTTCAAACTGTTTTTGAAGCACTTGCAGGGTCTCAATAAATAATGACACGTTTAATTCATTGTTACCTAGCATTTTCCTCATATATGGGAAGTGCACGAGAGACTTGATATGCAGATGTGATATCAACAAAGTCAATTTTGCTTTCAATGCGTTGACAGAGCTTATCATTTCAGCTATATTTTTGTCTTTTCCCTGCAACTCCAAATTGAAAAAATCTAATTTTTCCATGGTGTCAGCAAGAAAACCCAAATCCACCAGCCAGCAAGAGTCTGTTAGTTCATCATAATTTTCATTTTTATCATGTATAAATGTTTTTATTTCTTCAATTAAGTTCACAAATCTTGTAAGAACTTTACCTTTACTGAGCCAACATACTTCAGTATGCAGGATGAGATCGTGTTCTTTA
>PVKE010005975.1:0-56352 GCA_004027555.1 Craseonycteris thonglongyai
TTTGGCATGTTTAATTGTGATGTTTAACGGACATCCTTGCAGTTTAAGATGACACTTTTAAAATAAAATTCTCTCCTAATGATGACTTGAGCCCTGCCACTCGATGGGAGAATCTGCGGAACCTGTAGGATCTTATTCGGAATCGACATTCTCTATTGTAATTTTGTTCTGTTTATTTTTAAAATTTCTTTTTGTTCCAATGGAAAGGAAAGATGCTCAGTTTTAAACGTCAAAAGTGTACAAGTTGCTTTGTTACAATAAAACTAAATGTGTATCAAAAAAATAAATAAATAAATAAATAATTTGCATCTCCCTAACTGCTACTAGTGAAGTCGAGCATTTTTTCATATATCTGTTGGCCACTTGTATGTCTTCATGAGAGAAGTGTCTGTTTAGGTCTTCTGCCCGTTTTTTAATTGGATTGCTTTTTTGTTGTTGTTGAGTTGTACAAGTTCTTTGTATATTTTTTATATTACAGAGGCATTGTTTGTAAATATTTTCTCCCAGTTCTTTGGTTGCCTCTTATACTTTTTCTTTATCTCCTGCATTACATAGAGGTTACTCAATCCCAACAACATGAATAAAGTGTTTTTATATAGAAATCATCCTGTTTTCAAAAGAAAGCTGTGCTTTTAACATATAACACATCACTCTTAAATGCATAAAAGTTATTAAAAAAAAACTTTCTAAAGCAAAGAATATCATTTGGTATAACAGCTAATTAACCAAAAGATGACACCTATAGTATAGAGAATAGTGTTTTTAATACATGTTTAAAAGGTTACAACTTATGTGTTCATGATTACTTTCCTTGGAAAGTCTTGCTGAAATAGGCACAACAACAACAAAAAAAATTTTTAAGGAGATTCTCTGGATGCTTTGTAAGTAAGTAGCCCAAAAGTTAATCACTAGTTTCAGAGAAATGATTTTTTAATTAAGTAAGAATATAGTGTTTAAAATTTTTAATACAGATTTTTAATTTTTAAAGGATTAAAAATCTGTATTCTATTATCTAAGGGCAAAGGTAAGAGAAGACAATTTCTTTTGACACGCTGATAGCAATATGAAGCAAATACAATCTCCAAGAGCAAGTAAGTATCAGCATTCCATGCTATCCATTATCACCTAGAATTTTTACTATAGAACTTTCTAGTACATTTGCATACAACCTGGTCAACCGATGTTATTAAAAATCACTGGGCCTTAATTGGAACAAGAAATATATTTCTGCTTTCATATAAAATGGTTTCTGTAACCCTGCTGTATTATTTGTAATTCACAGTAATTTTTAAATTCTCATAGTCTGCTACAGATTTTTCTTAGTGATTTATGTTAGGCTCTTACAAAGCTTCGTTCATATTTATGGTTTATTCTCCTCCCAGAAAAGGTAACAATCCATTCCATGTATATGTGTCATGATAACTTACAGTCTGACAAAGGGTGGACACATGCAGATTTTACATAATGAAAAGCAGATTGATGAGCAACTGGTGATGCCATTGTAATTTACTTTTCATAAGGAAAAATACAGAACAGACTATAGAATTAAACCAACCTCACATAACAGAATTTTAAACAGAGATATTACAAATGCCCACATATTACTCATTTGCTTGGAGTAAACATAAAGGTTAGTGATTCACATATGTAACACTCTGTTGGCTAGTCTGTCATTATTACTAAGAACAGGTTTCTACCATGTACATTTGTTAGACTGTCAGTTGCTGTCAACAATTCATAATGGTGGAGAATCAAAACAACCTCATTAAAAATAACTTTCAAGAGAAAAAATAACCCTATTATTGAGAATCAATGAGCATTAGCCATTCTGGATGTTGGAGATGGGCAGACAGCTGAGGCTGGGTGGGCTATGAAGCCAGCAGTGGTTGGTTGTTAAGGGTGTCAGGTGATTCCTGCCCCTTCTCTGTGCTGTGCTGTGACGAAGCTCTGCCTCTGGGGTCACCATCTTTCTCCTCAGACACAACGTTCACTGCTTCTCATAAGTATACATGAGACTCTCCTGTAGTTCTTAGATTCTAAGGCACACATTTTCTCTATGTAAATGTACCTGATATAGTTACAAATGATCTTTTAACATAGCTATCAACAGTTGTTTTATAATAGATATAAACGTTTAAGGTACCTTTTCTTTTTTTTTTTCCCTGAGGTTATACTTCTCAGTATCTTAAATCAAGGGAATGGGATAGTTACCATTATAATACTGCTGCTGTAGGGACCCTTTCTAACCTGAGCTTTATTCCTCTTCTTTCTGTTGCACTTTCCTTTCTGTTTTTTGTTTTTTATGGGGGGGCGGGGGGGGGGCATGTGATGGGTGTTTTGGTCTTTGTTTCTCATGCACTTCATGGGAAATGGTGGGTTGTTCAACAAATCACAGTGTGTGGGACTAATTATCAGACCCTCACCCTTTCTCAGTGGTAGGAGAAAAAGATTTAAAAGCAAGACAATGTGAGTAAACATTACTGAACTGTACATTTAAGATGATATAGTTTATGTGCTTTTTACCTCAATTAAAATTTATTTTAAAGGTAATAGCAAGGCACCAGATCTCTCTAGAATCATCCTGGTGACAGCTGTCTCCCCAACTCAAAATCACTGACCTCTTTCCATTCCATCAGTTGGCTGCAGGCTGAGCAAGTCCAACCCATCAACGCGCTAAACCACTATCATACTGAAGACCTTACTGAAGAAACATCGGAATTGGGGGTCTGTGTCATTCTGTCCTTAGCATGGAAATTTATTGATGGTTAGACACAATCTCAAATTCACGTAACTCTGTGATATGGCTCAAGGTTTTTAAATAAAATATGCCTGAGGATGAAGGAGAATAAAATATACAAAGAGGGGAAAAGAGTAGAAATTTTTAAATGCTATGACTCTATCAGATGAATGAAAGAAAAATTCATTTGGTCAAGAATAGAAGAAAGAAAATGTTATGTTAATTAGTAAAATGTTAGTAAATGACCTGAATTAATATTTACATAAATTTCTGTTACACTTATACATTTAAAGCTAAAGTAAATGAGATTAAAAGAGGATCTCGCCCTGTTACAAGTCAATAAGAAATCTGTGAGAAGAAATGAGAAACAAAAGTCAGACTTTCACATTAAGAGTGTTAAGATGGCATTTGACTAGTAGTACCCCACACAATCTCTTCCCATATATACACTAAAATGCACATAAGTGAGAAAGAAGACAAAAAAAATTTGCTAAAACTCTGTGCCCACACTACCAGAATCTTTTTTTTTAAGATTTATTTTATTGTTTTTGACAGAGACAGAGAGAGACAAAAGGGGGAGGGCCCAGAGCAGTCTCTATAGTTGAACTTCATCAGTCTTCAACATGGTTTTGTTCCACACAGGTGGGTAGGGGCCGTGCAGAGCAGGAAATGGGCTGGGGGTCTCCTCCATGGGAGGCATGCCCCTCGAGCCAGGGGCTGAACCAGGGGGTAAGAACCAAACTGGGGGCCTCCTGCAAGGGAAATGCACCGCAGTTCAGCACATGGGTCCACACAGGCCGCGGCCGGGATTCGATCCTCGGTCCCCAGGGCTGCAATGCGAGTGCTTAACCTGCTGAGCCATCCCGGCTTTCCCACTGCCAGAATCTTAAAATAAAAAATTCCACTAAATACTAGGTTGATGCGACACGGTTAAAATCTGCACCTTTTGGGTTTAAACTTACTGGTTTAAATGCTGTATCAATGGAAAGAAGGTGAGTTTATGCTCTTAGCAGTGGGTACAAAAAGCCACTCACCCACTGTCTGCACTCTCCAAACCAAATTGCACAACCATTAACTATACGTAGATGGTGACCTGAGAAGCCATTAGCGCTTCTGCTTACCCCCTCACAGAAGCACCTTCTCCATGCAGTAGAAACTCCACACCAAATGAAGAGTTTGCTAGCACGTAGGAGATGCCTGACAACAGGGTTCTGAGACAAATAATCCTCTTATAAAAAATACTGTACATAGAAAAAGACAAAAATAATCATAGAAGACGCACTTACATTTACTGTGTCATCTATTTTCTATGTATCAGAGAGTCAGGTAGAAATAAAGGTTGAAGATTACATCTCAAGGAAATAGGTTTGCATGACATGAAAATGAGGAACTGAGATAGATGTGAATCTGAAATTGATTTCGAGCAGAAAAACTCAGAAAATGATTTCATTAGCACCTGAATGTTTAAATAATAGGCTAAGAGGCAGTCTTCACATCCCAATATTCAGCCAGCGTTCGGTCTAGGTAAACTTCCTCTCATTTGAGAATGAGTAAACTGGGAAAAGACAATATGAGCAAGAGATACATTTCAAGAAACAAGAAAATTTCAATAAATTCTGGCAACTTCAGTAGCTTGCAAAAAGACCACATCACCTTCTACAACAGTAAAAGAATTCTTCAAAGATACACAGGCTAAAAGGAAAAGATACCAAGATAAGATTAACAATGAACAAATAAAAGATAAAAAGAATTGCAAGGAAAATAAAAATGCTATAACAGAAGAGAAAGCTACAATAAAAGCAATGGGTTAATAATCTATATTCCATGAAGTAAAATCAGAGGTACAAAAAACAAATCTGAGACGTATTCCCAAATGTAGATGGGGAAAACAACAACAACAACAACAACAAAGTCAGGAAAGGTTGAGAACAGATGATATGAAGATTTGAAAACAAAGATTCAATCCAAGAATTATAAAACAACTTAAAAAAAAAAAGATGTGTACATACGAGTACACATACATACACACATACCCTGATGTATATTTCCTTGTTTGGGGGAATAAACTCCATGAGTAAAACAGAAGAGGTTACCATATTGGGGAGTGATGATGAAATGACCCTTAACTAGTTAGATCGAATTTGTGATGCAAATAAAAATAGGTCAAATAAAGAAATTGTAAAAAGAACAAAAAATGAGCACAGCTTTATACTGCCTGTAAACACTACCTGATAGAAGACTATGGAACATTATCTACAGATTTTTAAGGGAAAAGATGGTGTCAAAAAAAAAGTTTGTTTTCCCCTCACATTTTAAAAACACTCAGGAAACATAAGTGGAGAGAGTTCAGAAAATAAGGAACCAGTGTTCTTGGGGAGTGCACTGGGCTGTGGTATAAGATTACCACAAACAGGGTGGCTTCAAACCACAGCCATTATCCTCTCAAAATATTGGAGGCCAGAAGTCGGAAATCCAGACGCAGGCAGCAAGCACCATGTTCTCTGTGGAGGCTCAAGGAAGGATATTTCCTTGCCTTGTCCTAGTTTCTGGTCGTTGCCTGTAGATGCATCATTTCAGTCTCCACCTGCATTGCCCCATGGAGTGTCTTTCTTCTCTGTATCCAAATTTCTTCCTTCTTCTAAGGTCCTTAGTTATTAGATTGGGGCCCACCCTAATACAGTAGGACCCCATTTTAACCTGACTACATCTTCAAATACCCTATTTCCAAATAAGATCACAATCACAGGTACTGGACCTTTGGGGGTACAAAACTAGACCCACAATACGGGGATAGGAGAGAGCTGTCACACACACTCTAGGCCATCAAGGATGAATAGAAATCAGGACTGACAGCATAAGGAGTCATGGCACAAAAGGATTGGTGGGTTTGCCCAGTCCCGATGTTAGTAAGCCAACCGGACTGAGTGTAACGGGGTACACCGTAGCTCAAGTGCCAAGTGTGGTCACAGAACACTTCCCCAACTTGTCACTCCTCTTCTGCTCTTTACCCACAACCACTTATTTTGATTCACAGTCTAAATATTTTATTTAGACACTTAAGACAATAGCAGTGTTATCCTTTTACCACTCAATAGTGGTTCAACTATTTTATGTAAACACATTTGCGACAACATTCCAGGAGAACTACTATATTAAAAAGTGTATTTTTCTCTCTATAAGGGAACAGTTACATATCAACACAATAACCTTTTTTTCTTACCTACAAACCTGAGAAATAATTTTTCACATCTTTGACACTCATACTGAATGACCTGATCATCAGCTTTTTTAAATTAACTCTTCTCTCATCTAGAGCCTATGACTATGCCTATATTAGGCACGCTTAAAAATACTTAAGATACGAACTCAACTATACTTTTTAAAAAATCAAAAATAAATAAATATAAGTGAAAGTTAAAAATTATCCCTGGGATGTAGGATTCTGAATGATTTTTAAACTTCATACTTTATAACTTTTCTTTATTTTCTAAGCATGCCTATAATGAACAATGTAATTACATTTATAAGCAGAATAAAATACTGAAATAAGAACTATAACTTTGCATATCCTATATGATGACAAATTTATGATTTTTAATGAAGTAAATATGTGGAGAATAAAATCCACTAAAATGTGAACAACAGTTATTTCTAGGTGATGGGAACATGAAAAAGTTAACTTTCCTTCTAGTTTTCTTTATTTCCAAAATTTTCTATAATAAGCATGCCTTATTCCTATAATACGAAATAATAATACAAAAAAAAAGGGGGAGGGAAGGGGAGTATACTGGTGGACTCTACAGGAAGAAGAATGACTAGACTAATCTTCCCACCTCATCTCTAAGATCTGCAAACTCTAGGTGTGGGGGGAAAAGCAAACAAGCATAAGTCTCTGGTCTCCTAAAACAATGTGTAACAGAAAAGAATCAACACTGATGTTTTCATAACTCCATATGCTTTAGAACAGGGGTCTCCAAACTATGGAGACCTTTTTATCTATAGAAAAAAAATTACGGAAATTTACGTGTATCCTGCCAAGTATCAGCCACTTACTTTTTCTACTTCTGTTCACAGTCAATGAGATGATAGAACTGCTGTTTGATAGTTAATGCGGCCCTCGGGTTGAAAAGTTTGGAGACCCCTGCTTTAGAAAATGACGTATCTTCTGGAACATAATAGTGCAGAGTCAAAAGACATCTGAGTATAAAACACGATGAAATGCTTAGTTGACTTGGACAAACTCACTTAAAAATGGAAACATAAGCTGCCAAAGCCAACTGAAAACCATTTTTCCACTGTCGTTCTTGACTCACGGTTAAAACTCCAATATTAAACCTGCCAAAATGTCCCTGTGTCTTCAAAGGGCTACATGAACATATGAAAATGTAATTGCAGTCTAGGACAGGTGGCAAATAAAGTGTCAGAAACATGTTTAGAAAGTTGTATTGTACACTGAGGCCAAGTTCTAGGCTGATTCCCATTGCCAAGTTTACTGTGTGATAGCCTATTACGCTACATCTTCAAAATAGTCCCAAATCAAGATTATCACTACTCCCACGAAAAAAGTAGGGTGGTCCTTCTCCTCTTAGTTTCTGGTGGGCTCAAAGATCTAGCCCATGGCTGTAAATGATCTGCGAGGGTTAATCAGCCTTGAGACTTTTGTAAAACAACTGTAAAAAGACACAAATTTTAAAAAGAAAATGAACAAAATCTAAGCTCTGATTCTATTATTCAATTCAATAAACATAAAATTACTTTGCCTAATCACTAGGAGTTTTATAATGCTCAAACTCAATTTCTGTACTTTTTTTGTTGAGGTTGGATAATTGAAAGTACATACTGGCCTGGTCCAGGGCTATGCCTTGAGTAACACTAATCTAGTCAACCTAGAAGCAGCCATGTGTTCACTAGCTAATAGTGGGTAAACTAGAGAGAAGCCATCTTCATTTTACAGACATGCCTGCATTAAAAGCTGAGATTAAAATAACCACACAAAACACCATCCAATCACCAGAGAGCATAGAATACAGCAAAAAATACAAAAGCAACGTCCCTTTTTACATGAGAAAATGGTTTTATTGACAATTTTTGGCTGTAAATGTATTGAGCTGAGAGAAGAAAAGGATTGATTCAGCTTTGCTGGTCTCAAGTACAGCAGAGAGAATGCTGACAACAAAGAAAGAATGTGTGATACATTCAAACTCACAACCAGGCAGGGAAAACAGTCACAATCAGAGCAAGGCCTCTGAGACATTACTGGAAAGGAAAGAGAAGTCTTCCTTACCATTTTATTTAGAAAGTGTCCTGGTAAGCTCAGTAACCTCTTAGAGTTAAGGAGGCAATCCATCTCATACTAACACAACTCCTGATAAGGGAGTTCTGTATAGAGCAGTGGCTCACAGCCACCACTCCACATTAGTACCACATGGAGACCCCAATAAATTTAATAAAATACAGAAAACAGTATCACATGGAGAATGTGGAACACACACACCACTGTCCCCCACCCCACCCCAATGTCCAGGCCTCTGGAGTAGGGCCTGGGCAGGGTGGGGTGGGGTGGGGTGGGGTGGGGTGGTGTGCTGTGGTGTGGTTTTTAATACGTAGCCAAGGCTGAAAATCAGTAGGGTAGTAAAAAAAAAATACAAAGGCCTAGTATAGAAACCCTTGGTTTCTAAAACTGGCACAAACAATGTTTAGTTGTGTTGCCTCATATGAGTTTCTTCATATTCCAAAGCCTTATTCTACACAGTTGTAAGGGAAAGAGTGCAGCATCCTCCTACCTCACAGTGCCTCTGGACCCTCTGCTATGTGAGAACTAAAGCACTTGAGACATGTTCCAGCCATCCTTTCCCAATACAATATTTACTAAGAGAGATTTCAGGGACTCATTAAATCTGAAGATCAGAAACCTATGACTGCATATGCACACTTCAGTAGAGTCTATAATGAATTTAGAAGAATTTCAATTTGTCAAGATATAAGTTGAAAACTTTGAGAAATGTTGTCTTTTAGAATCAAGTACATGGTAGAAGAAACTTAGCAATCAGTGTGCATAATCCAGAAATATGAAAATACATACAGATACAATATCACATTCACGTGCAACTCAAAAACAATCTGTTCTATTTAAAATAAGAATTTTATATGTGATTAATCTCTAAGCAAAGAGACAGGATTAAAAAAAACAACAACCCCAAAGAGTATGAATTTGAGATCGCATTCTGTCCTGAGACTTTAAAATATAATCCATCTGCTAAGAACTTTCCATCTATTAGCCCAGACCTCTTTCCTGAGCATCCAGAAGCATACGCCCAGCTGTTAGTTCAATATCTCATCTCACAGGCACCACAAATTTTGGCCAAATACAAGGCCAAAGTCTTCTCTCCTTTTCCCCAATCTTAATGAGGCTAGCTCTTTCCTCATCATTCAGATCTCAACTCAAATGTCATCTCCTCAAAGAAAGCTTGCTCACTGCGCTAGCTTGAAGCTACCTCCAGAACAAATCATACCCTGAAGTGTTTGTTGTTCCCTGATTTTATCATTTTAATAGGCACTCATCAGGAAGGCAATTATCTTATGTATTTACACATGTTTGTATGAGTTTATTATTGCCTTCTCCCACTAGGATATAAGGTCCGTGGAGGAAGGGGCTCTGTGTTGTTCACTGCTATGTAAAGCACTATCTGAGAAAGTCAGCCATCAATAAACTTTACTCTCCAACTAACTGTGTGTGTCCAAAGACAGGTATAGGGAAGGAGGGAGACTCAAGAAGCTTAACCGAAAAAGAATCAAGTACCCCCAGATGATCAGGCTCTTAAACACAGCCTCCTTTTCACAGCTGAGTCCCCACGTGCCCTATGTAAAGATCCTCTGATGCAGAAAACGCCTCCAGGCTCCACTTGCTACTCTGCTCGCATCCTCCCTTCTGGTTTCCCTGGTCCATTACGCTAGTCTCCTCCAGCAGCTCTCTTGCCCCTTTGGGATAAGAACTCCTGTGGTCAGGCAGCTTGACTCTATAATTTGGCTTTCTCTAAAGACAACACTCATACTGAACCCTTGGTCATCCACCGTCCGTGAGTGAGCTTCACCTGCCTCTGCTGTGGACTAGGTTCTGGGCATACATTTGTGGCCAGGGTATCAGTCTACCCAGGTCTCTAGGGAACAAAGGAATAGGAAGTAATCATAACTCCCTGAACCACATACTTCCTGGGGTCTGTTATTTGCTGCTGGTCCCCCCTGCCACTCCCCTCCCCACCCCCACGCTGGGCCTCAAGTGCTAGGGTTTCTGCTTCATGCACAACTTACATTTCCCACTCCAGGGCTAGTAGCTTCCATATCATCTCATGCCTGAGTTCCTGGGAAAATGCATCACCTACAGAAGAATGTCTTCCAAAATGAGTTGTTCCAAAACTCACTCCATGCCTCCTTTCATAACAACCACAGCTTCTTTCTCCAGCACTTTCACAACCCTCCCCCTCATTCTCACAGATGTGCACTTAGTGTTACAGATTATATTATTAGCACACTCCTCCACTTTGAACCATGCTGCTCCCTCGGATCTTCTGCTGGTCAACCTCATCAACCTTCTCTACAAGATGCCCATTGAACAGCCATCATCGCAAACGCATATGATTTAAAACAAATTCATCTTCTCATTAGTACAATAGTATCACCATTTTTTTCACTTCATTAATTCCCCCTTCACTCTCCTCAATCATAAATAAATCTCTCCTCTACAAAGCTCTTTCCTTTAGCTTCTAAACAGGCTCATATCCCATCACATTCAAGCTCAAGTACCTGTCCTAGCCCATCCCCAATAGACTGCAAACTCCTTCCTGTTTCCACCGCACTTCGTCACCGCTCTCTCATCATGCTATCACAATTTAAGCGTCTGGCTCCCACTAGTAAGAGCTTTTTGAAGCAGAGATTCCAGCTTTTTCAACTGTAAGTCTCCAAAAAATAATAAATTCCAACAGATATTTACTAAGTGAATAAATTCTCCCTCTACATCCTAGTAACTATCCCTTTCTTTTACTCTCACGGTCCTTATTCTGTCTCTCCTTATCTCATGCAAGGCTTTTAAGGGGGTATTTTTAACTGGCCTTGAGTCTTATCTCCTCCAGTTCTCCATGAAAACTACATCTGGAACACCTTTTCCAGAACAATCCTGTCATAATATGAAGTCCAGGGTATACGTACGTGTACGTACACAAACACACACACACACACACACACTAACAACAATGAAAACCTCCAATGTTTCTCTCCTGCTTACAGCAAGCTTTGTCAGAAGGCTGATCACTAATAACTGGCAGATCTAAGACCATGTAGTGAGAATTTCATTGTACAGCTTTGCAAATTTATCCACAAGCGGAGAACTCTCCTCCAAACTGTTTCAGGTCTCCCACCCCAGGAATATCCATTAGTACGTATACTGTGTTTGTATATGTGCACGCTCATACCAAACACATGAAGGCTTAGCAGTTTTGTCAGAATTTTTAGCCCCACTATACCAACCACAAGCCCTATGCCTAAGATAATGATTGGAGCCATACAGACAGTGATAAATGCTTCTTCCAGGTATCAGAACCACCTGCTTTATAAAATATAAAACTGAAAATCTTTATAGCTGGAGAGCTCTAGACCTTCCAATGACTCAGCCCAAACTCATGTAGACAGAATTTTTTCTTACATGCATTTTCCACACCTACCTTCGGTGCTAGTCTATTAAATACAGTTGCTCCTCCCATGCACTCCTTGTAGCTTCCTGCCTCTACCATTTCCTGGTACTGCTTTTCCAGTCTTGCAGGCTTACTTGCCTATAACACTGCTCCCTTCCTAAAACATTTTCCAAAAACTCAAGGATCTCTCCTTTCCTTTAACCCCCTGGCACCTAGAGTCCATATAATTTATTTGGCATTTACCACTAGCTATTAAAGTTACAACTTTTGAAATGGAAAATTTCAACTAAAACCTCCCAGTAGTACTAAAATACCTCTAGTCAAATCATGAACATTGATGGCCAAATGTAGCATGAGAAGTTAATTCTAATGGTAAAAGTGCTTGAAAGGAAAAGGGAATTGAATGGGCAGCTAAGGGCAGAGAAAACAGCGTGAAGAGTAACAGAGTAAGAGCTTTCATGAAAGTACAGTGGATTCCAGTACTTTCCTCTGCATCCCTTAACATATCATCCAGGAACAGTAACACTCAGTAAAAACATGAAGAGAAATACAATATTCCTTGTAGTTTTCAGAGACTACAATAACTTCTGAAACGTTTAAAAGGTAGTTAATGTCACCCATGTGAGGCCCTGACTTGGGAATAAAGCATGTGTGTGGGGTGGCAGAGGGCTGACAGTAAGTGATGATTCAACTGGATCGCTAAACTTGTTTTTAAAAATGCTTTTAAATGGACACATTTAATTAGAATGATAAAATAGGGAGATTGTAACTCATGAGAAGCACTGTGCTAACCTGAGTTGGGTTTCTTTGAGCTGTCTGAACTGAGTGATAGATGGAAGAGCTACCCACTGAGTTATAGTCACCCAGATTACTTCATTGTTAGAAATCGCTACACACTCCACAATTCAATAGTGAGGCAGATTCAGGGGAGCATGGGAGGGCTATCTGGGCTGAGAGATAGTCTCCCACTTCCTCGTTGTTTCTTTTGTGTTACAGACTTTATGTTGCTTAATAAATCCTGATTCTTTCATTAATGCCAGACCAATGCTACATCTCTTTGGGTCCTAGGTAATTATGCGTCAGTAGTTAGAAGGTAACTTTATCTTCATAAACACGGTATTATTATCTTCATAAATACAAACACAGACACCTAGGCAGTATTTCATTTATATGATGTATTTTATGTCACATTTTAACATCTCTGACATTGGGAAGGGGTGGACACACACACACACAGTCAGAAGGAAAAACAAACCTGGAATCCAAAACTCCTGCTTCCGAGTCAATGCTCTTACATTCTCTTAAGTTCAGCAAAAGCACTGCTGAACTTTTCACTGTTACATGTAAACTACATCAAAGAAGTTTTTAGGATGAGGAAGACATGGAAATAAATTCAATCTACTATGAGCACTGCGAGATAAGGGACAAAGTCTATTTCTTTCATTAAGATATTCGGAGTGCCCAACACAGTGCCTTGCATTTTATTTAATTTACAAATGAATGTTCTGAAATGAAAAATATGGCTGTTGTATTAGAGGTAAAGACAGGCAGCAAAGAACCCAGTTAGCAGGCAGTAGTGGAAGTACAAAGCAATGTGGCCAGTTGACCATCTCATCCAAAGCTCTTAGCATGCCTGTTAAAAATGAAGATATCTACGGTAAGTTCTTCACAAGCCAAATGAATTAGAATTTCTGGGCTTGGGACTCAGCAATTTGGACTCTGAACAAGAATTCCCTGGTAATTCTCATGGCCATTAAAGTTTGAAAACAGTGTATGAGAAAATAATGACCTGTACTGGAGGCAATGGAAAGAAAGGAGCAATCACAGCAAAAATAAAATAGAAATAAATCTAAAGAACATATGGCATTAGAGAGAGAAGAGGCAGAACCTGGATAGTGGAAAAACCAAGGCAAAGTTGGTGATGAACTAATGTAAAAACCATTTAAATATAAATGTACAAACATTAAAGAACCAGGAACTCCAAGAAGCCCTTAGATCAAGGACTAATTCCATCAATGTGCAAGAGGCCAGGAGTGCCACCTGAGACATCATTAAGATAATTAAATAATTAACACACACAGGACTAAAATTTCTCTTGGGGAAAATGATAATGAACAAGATATACCTAATGTAGTTTTGTAATGACTCTTCAAATATCTATAGACACAGACAGATCTGAACTAAATATGGAGAAAAGGGAAAAGTATCTTGTTATAGTCACCTAAAACTTATAGAAGAGAGACAGCAATACCAAATTAATTCATGCTACTCAAATAAGGCAGACATGAGAAGACGAGCTTTCAAAACTATCAAGATAGAGAAAAAGATTAGGAAAAGAAAAATGCTGCCAAAAAGAAGTGGGTGTGGAATTAATGAAGACTAAACTAGCTCTGAAACTGAACTAATTCTTTTTAACTTGTCTTTGACATGAAAAATGAAGAAGACATATTTGTGTAATTAGAGAAAATGAAGACTTCGCGAAAGTAGCAACTGACAAAAAGGATATGGGGAACACTTGGCAGAACTAACTCATACCCATCAGTAGCCTCGATGACGGGAAGTTAAGTTTCTTAAGGTAATTCACTCACACTTCAGAAGTCATTTATCATCATTATGGAAATATCCCAGAAAAAAAATGGGAAAACAGAAAATTTGAAGGGGAGGAAAAAAAATTAGATAATGAAATATCCTGTCAATCTTAAAACAATTACAAAGAGGAATTATAAAAAGTTAGATAAAATCAGTGACATTTTCTCTCATCTGGATTATGAGTTCTATGAGTCCAGAGGCATTTTTCTTCACTACCCAACATTAGCACCAAGTTTAGAGTGAACATCAAGTGATCGTCAAATAGCTAAAAGGGTATAAAGACAATGAGACAGAATGTGAATGCTACCAAACGTTTTCATTTTTTTTCTGAGCAGAAAATAGTACCACAAAGGAGTTGATAGCCCATTTTCCCCCCTCTATGTAATAGGAAAAGGTAAAATACTTGAACATCTGGTGGATAATTCAATCACAAACCATAATCAGAATAAAAACCTAAAAATGCTGGTGATATAAATATAGAAAATGTGAGAAATTAAAATAAAAGCATAAATGTTAGCAAATATTCTCAGTACTTTCTTTAAAAAGAAATCTTCTAATGCAGAGTCCCCAACCATTTTGGTACCAGGGACCAGTTTTGTGGGAACAGTTTCCATGGATCAGGGAATGGGGGCAGAGGAATGGTTTCAGGATGATTCAAGCACGAGATACAACTTAATTGTCACTTCATTCACTAATAGGGTTTTGATACGAGTCTGCAAGTAATTGATTTATTATGGTCTCGGGGTAGTCAAACTCCTCTGTTAATGTTAATCTGTATTTGCAGCTACTTCCCAGCGCTAGCATTACTGCCTCAGTTCCACCTCAGATTCTCATAGGGAGCATGCAACCTAGCAGTTCACAATAGGGTCCATGCTCCTATGATAATCTAATGTTGCTGCTGATCTGACAGGGGGCGTAGCTCAGGCGGTAAGGTAATGTGAGCAATGGGGAGCGGCTATAAATACAGATGAGCTTTGCTCACTTGCCTGCCACTCCTGCTGTGTGGCCTGGTTCCTAATAGGCCATGGATGAGTACCAATCCATGACCTAGGATTAGAGACCCCTGCTCTAATGTATGTTTTTTGGAAAACACGTTAAGTTTAAAGAGAAAGCAAAAATAAAAAGAAATTCTAAAAAACTACCTTTATTATGGTCATAATATAATTGAATCAAGTAAGTTCCTCATATATACACACATACCAATACAACCTCCATCCACAAACACTCAAATACATTTTTATTAATTTATCCTCAATTTAGAATTACGGTTGACAAGACAAATTCACATAGAGGCATATACTTTTTTCCAGGAAGTCCACACTAAGCTAACAGGAAAAAATCTCAAAACATTATGAACACAAGCAAAAAAAACTATTTCATTTCTTACAAGCTAAGTTAAAAGCAGGGGCATCATTTCTGGATATCTTCTTGTGTACAGCATAGTGCATTCCCTGTATGAGTAGTACATATTTAAATAACCACACACTGATTAAAATAAACTGAAAGCTACTCACTCACATATACAAAAAGTATATGATACTTACAAAGGTTGTTTATTTCACAGGTCAGTCCTAGTCCTTTGATCAGATCCCTAAAACTGACCTCTATAGCTTTAGTAAAGAAGGACTATGCTAAAAGACTATCCCATAAAATATGAATATTACAATTGGTTAGGGAGGAGCACACTATGTTCTCTCAGGAAAAAGAAGACAAAGAAGAGGAAAAGGAAATGGGTATTGGTCCTGAGCATTGGGAAAGGGTGTTTTGTCATCGATGAGTCTTGATGCCAAAAGCAGAACAAAGGAGAAAGCAGACTCAAAGGTAAAGTCCTTTGTATCAGTAATGATAGCACTGGTCTACAGAGGACAACTAGAGTCAAATTCAAGATCCTCTCAGTCAGAGGACAAAGCTCATGGTAGCCAGATGGACAAGTGCAGACGTATCATCTGAGACAGTGAAAGGAGTACAAGGGCAGCCCAGGCAGTTCACAGCCACTCATTGTGTCTGGGTAGCAACAACAACAACAAAAAAAAAAACAGAAAAAAAACCTTTCAAAAATGTAAGAGCACCAATCTTTCAAAACAACTGGTAAAAGTAAATTTTATCTCAAGCTAAAACAAAATGTGCACACACACACACATGAAACGGTGTTTAAGATCATTTAAAAACCCTTATACTACCCTTAGACGACCTTAAGAAAATTAGTCAGATAGAGAAGAAGAAATACTGCCTGGCATCACTTACATGTGGAATCAAAAACAAATAAAACCCTGTCAAACTCAGAGAAACAAAAAGTAGAAAAGGGGTTGCCAGGCGCTAGCAGGGTACAGTGGAGAAACAGTGAGAAGTTGGTCTAAGGGTACAAACCTTCAGCTAGAAGATGAACAAGGTCTGAAGATCTAATGTAAAACATGGTGACTAGAACTAATAATACTGAAAAAAAATTTTTTAAGATCAAATTAATAGAAAAAAAAAATCTAACCGAGGATTTGGCTCAGAAGAAAGAAAAATCCACTTGTTTCAGTGTCAAAATAAGCAGGCTTATTCCTTCACTTACTCATTCAACACAATACAGGTGGCATCACAAGCAACGGCAGACTCTTTATACGTATTCTCAGTACCTCTGGAAATTAACAAATTACTAGACAATGGAACATTTTCCCCAGAAATGTGAGTACATGGAGCATCTAAAGATCAAATGGGGGAAGCCGGGATGGCTCAGTGGGTTAAGTGCTCACTTTGCAGCGCCGGGGACTGAGGATCAAATCCTGGCCCCGGCCCGTGCGGAACCATATGCTGAACTGGGAGCTCCCCTAGTTCAGTTCTCTCTCTGTCTCTGTATCTTGCTCTCTCTGTCAAAATAAATAAATAAATAAAAATATATTAAAGCTCAAATGATAAAAATACAGATTGATAGGAGAATGCTACAAAAACATGTTTTAGGTGGCACTTAATTGCCACTGTTAGCACAATAATACCTCATTTATCCAGCAACCTCGACAACTGAGAATGCTCATGAGCAGGAAAGAAGGAATAAAGGGATATCTCATAGCCAAAATGTGCTACTGTTACAAAATCCACAGTGAAGACCCCAAGAGCTTGATGCCCCAGAGCATGTCTCTGTTTACTTACTCTACTCACCTAGGTCCAGCTTACACCAGAATATCTGAACCACGCAGACAGCAAAAGAAGCCTGTCTCAGACACCATCAAGGGCTAGATGTACATGATAACCCGCAGCCACACAGCAGGAGAAAAACAGATGGCACGAAAAGCAGACAAGTGAGACAGAAAGAAATACAAGTATCAGGTTGGTTCAAAACGGGGGCAACACTGCATACGCCTCTGTAGATGATAAGGTGACCTCTGACGTAACAACACGTGCAATGAAGCAGGGGTCCTCACTGGTCACTGGCCTGTTAGGAACTGGGCTGCACAGCAGGAGGGCTCTCGGGTGGGTGCCCCAACAAGAGAGATAGAGAGAGCAAGAACAAGAACGAGGGCAGCAAGGTCTTTGGGCTCCTCTCTGTGTGTCTCGGGCCCTGTGGCTCAGCACTGGAGCCGCCTGGCACCCACAGGAATGCAGCTTCCCTCGGCTGCCCAGGCGACCCCCTTTTCCACAAGGAGGTGGCCACCAGGAAAAAGCAGGAGGTGAGCAGTCGGCAAGCATGCAAAGCTTCATCTGTATTTACAGCCACTCCCCATCACTCACATGACCACCTGAGCTCCGCCTCCTGCCAGATCAGTGCAAACCCTATTGAGAACTGCACATGTGAGGGATCTAGGTTGTGCGCTCCTTATGAGAATCTAATGCCTGATGATCTAAGGTGGAGCTGAGGTGGTGGTTACCACTGGGGAGCAGCTACAAATACAGATTAACATTAACAAAGAGGTTTAACTGCACAGATACCATAATAAATAACTGCTTGCAGACTCATATCAAAACCCTATTAGTAAGTGGCAAAGTGACAATTAAGCTGTATCTGATGGCAGGCTTTATAGTGGCAAATGAACTGATGTACTTCAATTGTACAGATGCATCTTGTGGCAGGCTTTAAGTCAAAATCCAACACTAATTTTATTTTATTTTATTTATTATTTATTTTTTTATTGTTTTTGACAGAGAGAGAGAGAGAGATACAAAGACAGAGAGAGAACTGAACTGGGGGCACTCCCCAGTTCAGCATATGGGTCCACACGGGCCGGGACCGGGACTCGGTCCCCGGGGCTGCAAAGTGAGCGCCCAACCCGCTGAGCCATCCCGGCTTCCCCCCAACACTAATTTTAGTCTGAGTGTGGGCTGCCCGTTATTTACTTACCACCACGCCTTTTCCCCCACACTACACACTTGTCTCAGTCAGTTTTGGTAAGCCCACAAGCTAACCCTAGCCAAAATGAGTAAAGAAACATCACTGGAAAGCTTTGAAAACGGGAAAGACTCAATGATGAGACAGCAGAAGACTCTAAGACTGCCCACAAAAAGAAAGCTGCATTAAAAAAAAAGAATACCAAGAATCCTACTGAAATTACAGGTTCATTGCAACAAGTGATTCACATTCTCCAAGCCCGCTTTATATAAGAGGTGGCAACAAACTATCCAACGAAGCCATGAAACCTTCAAAACTGCTTCACCACATGGAGACCAAACACTCTGCATTAAAAGACAAGATTTTGGAGTTTTTCAAAAGAAAAAAAATGTGAACATGAAGAAAAGAAGCAATTATTGAAGCCTATCTCTTCATCAAATGTATCTGCCCTGAGAGCATCATTCTTAGTGGCTCACCCGCATTGCTAAAGCTAACAAGCACTTTGCTACTGGTGAAGAGTTGATCCTGCCTGCTGCTAAGGACATTTGTTGTGAACTTTTAGGAGAGGCTGCAGTTCAAAAAGTGGCATGTGTTCTTGTTTTGGCTAGCACCATAACCCCTAGAAAACTGCCCTAGACCAATGGATTAAATGGCAGAGGACAGTGAGGCACAATTGTTAGAGATGATTAATGAGTCACCAAAGTACATAATTCAGATTGACGAGTCTACCGATGTTGACGATATTTTTGTGCAACATATTTTTCAGGAGGATGTTCATGAGAATATGTTATGCACATTTCTGTTGCCAATCAACACCCCAGCTGCAGAACTATTGAAGTCTCTGAATGTTTACATATCAGGAAAACTGAACTGGTCATTGTGTGTCAGTATATGCACAGATATAGCAGCTGCCATGACAGGACCACTTTCTGGTTTCACTACTCAGGGCAAGGAGATTGCTTCTGAATGGGAGTCTATGCACTGTCATCCATACAGAAATGCTGGCTAGCCGAAAAATGTCACCTGAACCAAAAGTTTTGCAGGATGTGATTCAAATGATTGACCACAATGAAGTACGTGCCTTTAACTCATATCTGTTCATGCGGCTCTGTGACGAGATAAATGCACCGCACACACATCGTCTCTTATACACAGAAGTGAGATGAATTTCTAAAGGTAGACCACTGGCCAGAGTTTATGAGTTATAAGAGCTGATCCAGGGATTTCTTTTAGAAAAAGTCACCCCTGGTAGCACATTTCAGTGACACAGAATGGGTCACAAAGCTTGCTTACTTGTGTGACATATTCAACCTGCTCAAAAAACTCTTTCACTTCAGGGGAGAATGACAACTGTGTTCAAGTCAGCAGAGAAAGTGGCTGCATTCAAAGCCAAACTGGAATGATGGGGGTGAAAAGCGAACATTGGGATTTTTGATGTGTTTTAAACATTAGCAGAGATTTTGAAAGACTGAACAGAACAGGGCCTCCTTTCTACTAGGCTGGTGCAAGATCACCTATGTCCGCTTTCAAAACAGATGAGCGTTACTTCCCAATCACAAAAGACCTGCATACTGGGAAGGAATGGATCTGCAACCCATATGTGACTAAGCCAGGTGAGTCGACTTTGTCCCTGCTAGAAGAGGATCAACTCCTTGACATCACAAATGATGGTGGCCTTAAAAGTATATTTGAGACAACTTCCAATCTCCATACATTCTGGATTGAAGTCAAGGCAGAATATCCTGAGGTCGTCACAAAAGCACTGAAAACCTGCTTCCATTTCTAACATCCTATCTGTGTGAAGCAGGGTTTCCTGCCATGGCAGCACCCAAAATGAGATTATGGAGTAGACTGGACACAAGCAACACACTTCAGGTGTCACTGTCTCCTGTCACCACCACATGGGACCTTCTAGTTAAAGGAAAACAAGCTCAGGGCTTCCACTGAGTCTGCACTATGGTGAGTTGTATACTTATTTCATTATATATTACAGCGTGATAATAATAAATTGCACAACAAATGTACTTGAATCATCTCGAAACCTTCTCCCCACCCCCACCTCAGTCTGTAGAAAAACTGTCTTCCATGAAACCGGTCTCTGGTAGCAACACTGTTGGGGACCACCACAATAAAGGGATGGTATTGCTGCAGAGTTCGAATGAAGCATCGGTTACCCAGGTTCAAGTGATGGACCTTCAATCATGAAGAAATTCTAAATGTGCTTAGTATTTTGTGACAAAAAGGCCAGGAGTTCAGAGCAAGTCATTCCAAAATATGCCACATAGGTACATTGACTATTTTGAATTAAATGCACTTGAAAAATAGCTAATGTAATGAAAACACTGTGTAGTTCTTTCTTTTCCTGAAAAGCAGATGAAATTCCTATATAAAAGATGTCCTCTCTATACCAGAAGGAAAGAAGCTTTCTTATCCTTAAGGATAAGAAATTAGGACCAAGTAAATTCTATACTAATAGACTTTGTTAAAACAATTCTTATTTTCCTTTAGCTTCCTTACATGGTTTAGTCACCTTTCCACAACTGTCTTTGTTCAACCTAATATAACAGGGTAAATGGCTATGCCATGTCTGAGTAGTCATTTGCATATGAGGATTCCTGTGTGATGTAAATGTTTAATTAAATAAATTTGTATGCTTTTCCCCTATTACTCTGTCTCTTTCAGTTTATTTTCAGAACAACCCAAGGTCCCTGTGAGGGTAAGAAAAAAAACATTTTCCTCCCCTACAGACACAATTTGAGAGATATATCGTACAAAATTTTCCATTTAAAAATATCTTTTTAAAGGGGTGACATTTTGTTTTCTGAAAAATCAAGCTACATTGAAAATCAGATTCCTTGACAGTACTAACTAAATTAGACATTACCAACATCCTTTTTAAAGAAAATGTGATACACTAGTTAGGTGTTTATCTACAACAAAGCAGTCTCCATTAGAACAAAGATAACCATTTTTTAAAGAAGCCAAAGGGTAAAACTTTAATTATGAAAACAAAGAGCCTTATGGAGTGGATTTCTTATTATGACAGCAGGTCTATGAGGTCAGTGAAAAGGCACCTCATATTTCAGGCCATGTAACAAGCCTGAAAATACCGTTAAACAAGCTCCAAGTATCTTCGAAGCAATGCCAGTGGTGCCCTGGGTTTCTGATTTTTGCTTCACTGAATTAAAAGTTAATAAACACTGCAGGCAGTTCATCTGCATTCTTTAATCCACAACACACTGAACTCTAGGAAACAAAAGTGGCCCCCACGTATCATCACTTCACAGTTTAGAGGGTTTGTAAAGTAACATGGGGAGCTTTGAAGTTCTAATAATAGAAATAGAAATGCACCATGAAAGCCAGACGGGGGAGCTCAGAGCAAAGGGAAAAATCACGTTTATAATGGGCAAGAACGAGAAATTCTGAAAACCTTCTGAGCTTTTACACAATATCCTTTTTTTCTGTTTTTCAGTGTTCTCTTTTGAAGAATGGGTTCCACGCCTTTTGAAATAATCCTTTCACCCATCTTTTTCCTGGATAGGCAGGAAACAAAATCACTGATGAGGGTACGGTAACCAGATTAAACAATGGGCAGGTGTCTGAAACCTCTGCTTTAGGGAAGTCTCATGCACAGAGCCTCCCCTCTGTAATCAGTTTTGTTTGCAAATGAACCTACACAGTAGGACTGGCACCTAATGATGTTGGAGGCACACTTGAAGGAATTAGCCCAAGACAGTCATTATTTTAAAGAGGTGTTTGGCCTCCTCCAGATTCCTTTATGTTTACTTCTAAAGACAAAATGGAATTTTAATAGGGTCTCTCCATAATTAAAGAGACTATCTTTGTGTATTCACTGTCCTTTTCAGCACTGAGGGAATATAAGGATTTGACCCAACAAGAGCCAATGACCATTATCTTCTCCTACAAACAACTTCCAAGTACAGACAGGTTTGCAGACAGTCAGTCAGCCAGCAGCCTCCTTCTCCCATATGTGAATGGTTAGCATTCCTTTTCTCTGAGTGTTCAATCCTGAGTGATCAGACACAAAACTGGTGTAAAAAATAGGTGCAATCAAAAAGTAAGTTGGATTCTACAGGGCAAGTTAAGGTTCCCAAATCAGTGCCCAAAGGAAATCTTTAAAAGAAATCAGTACCTGGTAGCTACTGTCACAATACTACAGAACAAACTGCTTCAAAACTCAATAACACACAATAACACACAATAGTAAGCATATCTTCCTCAATTTCATATATGCTAGTTATCTGGAATTCAGTAAGTTAACAAGTCCTCCTTATACACAAGACACTTCAAGCCTTAGCTGGTGGCATATCTGCTGACATTCCGTTGGCCACGGTAAGTCAAGGAGGCAAGGGTTGGAGGTGTTGGGTGGGTTAGCGTGTAAACATTTGCTGAACAATAATCCAGCCTATTTCATCCTCAGATGCAGGCTGCTAGAGGATTTTTTTGTTTACCCTCACTGCGTATCCTGCTGTTAGTGGAATAGAAGGTCTCATCACTACACCATCTAAGTAAAAAGAGTTTATAAGATTGCCCTTTATATAGCTTCTGTAGTCTCCAACCTTTTTGGCACCAGGGACTGATTTTGTGGGGGACAATTTTTCGGTGGACTGGGATTAGAGGGTGTTCAGGATGATTCAAGTGCCAGCTAGAGCTTGTCACTTACCACTCACTTAGAGGGTTTTAATATGAGTCCACAAGCAACTGATTTATTATGGTCTTTCTGCTGATGTTAATCTGTATTTGCAGCCACTCCCCAGCACTAGCATCACTGCCTCAGCTCCACCTCAGATCATCAGGCATTAGATTCTCATAAGAAGTTACGCAGCCTAGATCCCATGCATGTGCAGTTCACAGTAAGGTTCGTGCTCCTACGAGAATCTAATGCCTCCACTGATTTGACAGGAAGCAGAGCCGAGGTAGTAAGAGGAGAGATGGGAGCGGCTATAAATACAGGTGAAGCTTCGCTTGCTCACTTGCTGCTCACCTCCAGCTGTCTGGCCCAGTTTCTAACAGGACACGAACCCTGGGGGGTAAGTACCCCTGATTTAGAGGTCTATTAGAAAATAAAAACTAAATAGAAGACAAAAGCACTTCACAACTGAGACATATTTCTGGGTACACATGGACATGAATAGAAGCTTTATTTACTAGTACCTCAGTAATCTGTTGACTAATAAATTTTCTACCTTACATCAGATTCAACGAACTTTTACACAGTATTATCTTTGCATGGAAATAGCCTGGTAGGCAGAAAAATTACAAGACAAAGTGGAAAAGATCAAATCAAAGTTCAAAACTTGGATGATATAAGCCATGAGTGTCCAATCTTTTGGCTTCTCTGGACCACATTGGAAAAAGAAATGTCTTAAGCCACACATTAAATACACTAACACTAACAATAGCTGATGAGCCTTAAAATATTGCAAAAAATAAAATAAAATCTTACAACCATATTTTCCGGCGTATAAGATGACCCCCTAATTTTACAGTTAAAACATAGGTTTAGGCCTATATTCGCTGTATAAGACTACAGCCTCGGAAGTGGGGGGTAGTCTTATACAGCGAATATAGGCCTAAACCTATGTTTTGACTGTAAAATTAGGGGGTCGTCTTATACGCCTGGTCGTCTTATACGCCGGAAAATACGGGTAGTTTTTAAAAAATGTACAAATTTGTGTTGGTCCGCATTCAAAGCCATTTGGGGCCACATGCGGCCCACAGGGTGGACAAACTTGAAGTAAGCAATAGCAGGGTCACTGGCAGAAGCTGAAAGAGGGGAAGGCAGGATGGCTCAGTGGGTTAAGCACTCACTTTGCAGCCCCGGGGACCCAGGATCGAATCCCGGCCCCAGCTCATGCGGAACCATATGCTAAACTGGGAGCTCCCCCAGTTCAGTTCTCTCTATGTCTCTGTATCTCTCTCTCTCTCTCTCTCTCTCTCTCTCTCTCTCTCTCTCTGTCAAAAAATAAATACATATTAAGAAGCTGAAAGAATGAAAAGCACTTGACAAACAGATTTATGGCAGCTATCAACAAATCTTTACAGTAAATATTTTAAGGTAATTTTAAAAGGCTTTGATTATCCAAAAACATTTAAGAGTTAATGTGTTAACTACATAACCAGACAAATCCTACTGAAACAAGATGTGGGATGGAGATAGATTGGAGTGTGTGTGTGTGTGTATGTGTGTACTTGTCTGTACACATAATACATATACACATAACAAATTCTTATTAAGTCCAACAAACCCCAGATTCAGATTTCACTAACAACTACTGAATGTCTTCTATGTGTCCCATACAATATTTCACCAAATTCAAAACTACTTTGTGAGGAATAATTATTATCCACACTTTACAAATGAGTAAAATGACCCTTGATAAAGTTTTGTAATTTAAATAAGATTACACAACCAGTTAGTCAAAATCTGAACACAAATCTTCTAAAAAAAAAAGTCTGCTTTTTTCCCCTACACTCCACGCTAGTCCTTAAAAGTGCCTTTATCTCTTGTAATGAAAAGGAGGATTCTTTAATATTTTCCCCTTTGGGGGAAGCTGAGTTGGCTCAGCAGGTTGAGTGCTCACACTGCAGCCTCAGGGTCCAAAGATCAAGTCCCAGTCCCAGTCCCAATCCCGGCCCCAGCCCATGCAGACCCATATGCTGAACTGGGGTGTGCCTCCCACAGGAGGGGCGAGCTTCCAATGTGGGAGGCCCTTGGTTCAGCTCCCACCCGGGGTATGCCTCTTATGGGGGAGGCCCCCTGCCTGGTTCCTCCCCTGTGCGGCCCCTTGCCCACCTGTGGAATGAAGAAACTACGTAGAAAACTGATGATATACAACTATAGTGACTGCTCTGGACCCTCCCCCCTTCTCTTTCTCTCTTTGTCAAACACAATAAAATAAAGCTTAAAAAATATTTTTCCACTTTCAATTCCCAATACTACCTGGATGGAGTAGACTAGAAATGCTATTATTATCTTAATAGCCTTATGATCCTCCCTAGGATATGTCCCACAGATTATAACCAGAATTGAGGAATCTGTTAAACCTCTTACTTTAATACCAGGTAAAAATCAGCTGGTGAACAGTTACAAAAAGTGGAAAATCTCAATATCTTCAAGTAATATCTTAATATTCTGCTTCCTGAAATGAGTTTTAACTAAAGTAATCGAACCAACTGTTTCCCATAAAGCCTTATAAAATAAAGGCTTTGTCAAAAAGAAATGAAATATGTACTCTTTGCATTCAAAGGCTCTAGATTTCTACCTACATTCTATAGCTTTTGCACTGCAATTATCATTATGGGTCCAGTCTATAAACTTATCCTTCATGGCACATAACTCCACTTAACATGCAAATGTGGCTCTAAAAACATTGCCTCAGACACAGGGTAATCTATGCTTACTTACACTGTGCTACATTTAATTTAAACATGTATTACTCTGGAAGAGCAGAATAGGGAGGAAAGACTGATAAAATAAATTCCTCCATACACAAGGGTGATTAGGAACAAAAGAATACTCGTAAATAGATAGCAAACTTGCATTAACTTGTCTCACTTTCAGATAATTAGTTGTGAATTTTTTAAAGCAAGTGACTCACAAGGGAGGGTACAAATTTATTGTCTTCCACAACCTAATAATCTTGGCAGCTATGAAAGTTATCTGTTTATTGATGGGCAACTGTAATTTATCTTCCCTAGGTAAAATGCAGTTATTTAAATGTTTTTCTCCTTTTATGAATGCTGGCCTCAGCAGTAAACATGCAAATGATCTCACAAGAACAAAAACACTCATTAAATGTCAATAAACCCTAAAGCAAAGCTATAAACCTGTCAGAAAGTGCTGTACTGGGTCACCAATGGACCATCAAGTTCAGAAAGAAGGGTGAATTCAAGATGACTGTGATGGATCCAGTAGAATCCCTCCCACTCTAAAAGTATACGGACTATCAAAGCTTCAGGTAATACCTCATTCCAATACACACGATGTCCAAAAGTGCGGGAAACCAAGGGTCAACTAAATTTTAATGGTATGGCAGTTAACATTTTAAATAATATGCCCAATGTGGTGGGTATATAAAATGGTGCCTCCAAGTTGGAGAAAAAATTGGCAATTCCTCAAAAAGTTAAAGAACATGACCCAAAAATTCCATTCCTAAGTATATGGAAATTATAACTATATCTTCATGGAAAAACTTATATATAAATGTTCATTGGAACATTATGCATAATAGCCAAAAAGTAAAAACAACCCAGATGTCCATCAACTAATAAATTAACAATATAAGGATAATCAAATGTCCATACAATGGAATATTAGACAATAAAAAGGAATGAAGTTCTGATGCATGCTATAACACGGATGAACCTTGAAAACACTATGCTAAGAGAAAGAAGGCAGTCACAAAGAATCATGTATTATATACTATTCTATTTCTATGAAATGTCCAAAGTAGATAAATCTGTAGAGACAGAAAGTAGACTGGTGGTTGCCAAAGGCTGGCGGGATGGAGAAGGGGCATGACTGATGATGGTGAGTCACTGCCCACCACCAGGTTCTTTTCTGGGGTCATGAACATGTTCTAGAATCAGATAGTAGTGATGGATGCACAACTTTGTGAATATACTAAAAACCACTGAATTGTACACTTTAAAATGGTGAATTTTATGGTATGTGAATTAAACCTCAAGTTTTTAATCTTTATAAAATGAATTTGTCCAAACAGGTAAACACAACCACATAACTGTGCAAAAATGGCAGAATGAAATGGAAAGTAGATGATTTGCTACTGACATGTTTAAAATATTCCAATTATGATTTAAAAGTAAATTTTACACTTTGCTCATTATTTTAGGTCCAAAGGAAACATCCTTCAAGTTGATTAAAACAGAATATGAAAAGCCATGTTTCTATCAACTCTTTCCCTAATATTCTGAGACTTCATTGGTCGAGTACCCATGTACCTACTAAATAAATATATTCCCTGTTTCTCCTTCATCATTTTTCTTCTAACCCATATTTTAATTACCTTAATCCCTATTCTCAAATCATATCTCTTCTTGGTTAATAAGTTCCTTGCCACTTAAGTTTTTCCAATGCAATGGTATTTCTACCATTTTTTAATCAGCTTTTGACTCATCAAATTAGGGTTTTCAGATATACACATCTGCATAATAAGAAGGTAATTTTTGACTAATAAAAGAAAGGATGAGATAAAACACAAAAATTTAAGAAAAGTCATAATATTCACTGTAAATGGTTTTCTCAAAATTAACTTGGTATAACCCAGTTCAAAATGACATACACACAATAAGCACTAATAAATACTTGTGGAATAAACAGCAAGTAGAATAACAAGAAAACACACTGATGTGAAATATAGCTGAAGGAACCTAGAAATTATATTAAACAAGGCTGCAAGCCATGATTACGAAATCAGTTTCCTAATTTATAAATTCTACAACAGCAAATTTCTAAACACTAAGTTTGTGAGTACCTAGCCAAACCCACAGAAGCTCCAGGAATTTTGAGAACTGCACAAGGACCTGCATAATAAATTTAAGAAAATATGAGCATAGAGCGATTACCAATTGTTCTGAGTTTGCTTCTTCCTGATTACTCTCAGGCATGTGCTCCAGTTCATAGCACATGCTTATAGATGCTGGAATAATAAATGCCATTTAAATGTTAGTGAAGAACCAAGTCAAGGACAGGGGAAATGTTAGTAAGCATCTGATGGAGAAGTCCAAGAGCTAAAGAACTCTAAAGCTTAGTTTTGCTGGCCCTGACCAGAAACTTATTTGTGGTTGAAAAATTGATACCTACTACAACATAAGACTTCAGGAAGGATAGCTGCTCCTCACATCAGACCAAGTGAATGAAACTGAAAAATTTTCAATCAGGACATTCTCTATGCTGAGGTTTAATAATCCATAGACATACAAATCACTGTCAAGTGTGATCCAGCAATTCTGAGAGCTGCATTTTCAGTTTCCATTAGGCTAGAGCGCTCTGACCATGATCCCATCAGTCATAAGTTGAGACGTTAAATACCCTATTTCTCAAACTCTTGAAAGCGTCACAGACTGAAAGCAAATGATTTGCAAACACCAAGCAGTTATGTCCCTCGTCCTTTTCTGTAATAAGGAGATTGATTCTGTCCTCCAAATCTACCAACTGATTTTTCTCCTTTTAATCAAAAGATTGTTACAAAGCAGTATGAATTTTCTACCTGGGGATCTCAATCTAAAAAAAGGAACAGCAGGACAGTGGATTCCAGGAGGTAATGGGTAAGTATGTGCTGGGTGTGCGTGTGTGCGTGCGTGTGCGTGCGTGTGTGTGTGTGTGTGTGTACCTCACCCACCCATTCCCACCCTCCAGAAACACAGTAAGGGGAAAGACGGGATGGCTCAGCGCATTAAGCACTCGCTTTGTAGCCCTGGAGACCAAGAATTGAATCCCAGCCCCGGCCCACGTGCTGAACTGGGGTCTGCTTCCCATCCAGGAGGCCCCCAGTTCGGTTCTTGCCCCCTGGTTCGGCCTCTGGCTCAGGTGGGGGCAGGGGGGTCGTGCCTCCCATGCAGAAGGCTCCCAGCCCCGTTCCTGCCCTGTGCCACCTCCGCCCACCTGTGCGGAATGAAACTACCGGTATGTGGAAAACTGATGATGTACAACTATGGAGACGGCTCTGGGCCGTCCCCCTTCTCTCTGTCTCTGTCAAAAACAATAAATCTTTTTTTTTTTAAAGAAACACAGTAAGAAAATATTTGGCTATCAGCCTTCCAAATTCTAATCTATATCATGACAGTCCCAAAGTCAAGGTGATATTTACAGAATTCAGTGGGTTCAACCTCCCTCTGCCACCCCCATGTTCTCCTGCACCTCAATGCACATGTAACCACTAAATAAAGTTGGAGAGTAACTGATACAAACTAATCCCACATACAATAATGCTGTTCTCCTTTGTGATTAGATGTTAAAATTCCTGCTTTACCAAAAATTAAAGCAAAAGTGTGATACATTCTACTTCCTGTTTCAGGAACTACGGATAATTAATCACAGTGTTTGGCACCTCATGAGGTAACAGCTTTAAAAGCATGTCAAAATGTCAGGGTTGTTGATGAGAATGTACAGAGGTGAGCAAAATGCTGGCTTAGCATATAGAATGCAAACAAATAAACCAGTAAACAGGTGTGTGGGGGGCAGGGGGCAGGTCACCCAGTCCAGCGTGGCCTTCAGTGAATAAGCCCAGTCTGGAAAGTTGGAAAGAAAAACAATGACTCCTTATCCTAACCAAAAGGTTTCCTAGCTTATGAGTAATCTGATATACAATCCAAGCTAATGACCCACAAGAATTGATTATCCAGAAGGGATAAAAGAACTCATCGAATCACCTCTGAGGTACCTCCAGGAACACATACAGAGCATGGAGAGTCACAGCAGGAAGCAGATGGTGCTTTACAGTGTGGAGCACCAGGCCGAGTTCAGAGCCATCTTTCCCATCACTCATTAGCAGAACAGGCAGAGACCCACACTGTGGATCACACTGTCAATACCAACGGCTCAATTCCCTGTGTTGCCTTCAGAGAGGAAATGTCTGAAGTTCACCAAGAAGCTGACATCAAAAGATGTCCATGAAAAAGGTCAACAGAAACTCAATCTGGACTCAAGGCATGAGCGCAAATATTCGATAATAAGAACCTCTGTGTTACATAATGATGCTTATGATGGAGGCCATGTGTTCAAGGCAGAGGAAACCCACATACAATTAACAGCTCTTTCTTCATCGTGTACATACAAACGCTGTCCTTAGAATTACCTGTGGCAAGACAATGATAGCAAAACAAAGTACCGGTTTTTAAAATTTCAATAAAGTATTTCTAAAGGAAAGGCAAAAGGAACTAAGTATTTATTATTTGCCACAGGAAAATTAGCAGAAAATTGAACCATGTAAATATACTTACCATAAACATCCAAACAGATACTATTATTATCCTGCACTTCATGAACAACAGTTATTTGCATGTAATTGATTTGCTTATTTCTGGTGCCTCAGACAATGCAATATGCTTATCAGCTTGGTTTCTGAACAATAAGTGTTTAACTCTTCCTTTTATATTTTAAGAAAATATTTATCTTGTTCTTTCCTTGACAGACTCAAAGCCATCTGCAGGCATAACACACTGAGCTGCCTCTGAGGCAGTTGCAGCCATAACCTACACCTGGGGCATGATGTCACTAACTTTAAAGTGAACATAGAATTAGCCAAGACTGAATTCAGCAACACCTCTACTATACAGGCAGGCAGGCATGCTGACCAGGGACAGACTTTGGGCCAAAAGCATCATTATCAGGGACAGAGAAAACATCCAAGCAAGGGGGTGGGGGGGTGTCAATCAACTTCTAAATCCTGTCATCGCTTAAAGGGTAACTTCTTACCGATGTCCCCCTGCCCCCTGTAGCTTTCATGGCTGCTCAGCTCACTGTCTTCATAGTCAGTACCTCCCTCCACAGACCCGTAACTGTGGTCCATGGAACACAACTCTTCCCCTAAAGAGCACCATGACAGTCTCCCCTCTCTCCTGAGCTCTGACCCAAGAAAAAGAGCATTGCTTCCTCCACTGGAATTCCAGGCACACTGACTTAGTGCGCAGCTGTGAGAACTCCCCTAACCTTGCCTGTCCACTGGCCAACCTAGTTACTGGAAGCTTTGCCCCCAGGGAATTTTGGTGCTTCTTTGCCAACTCATGGGTTAGAGATTATAAATGTCCCACCTATTGTTCCCTTTCTCTTATTCTTCTCTTCTCTTCTGGTTTTAAGGTTAACTTCTGACAGAATATAAGACGTAAGAATCAAAGTGATGGCTTTTTAATGTATTATTTACTGACCATATACATCATGCCAAACATCACATCAAATATACAATAATCTGAGCCAAAAAATGAGTTACTTATAAATATTTCTGGTGTATCTATGTAGGAGGAATATTTGTGGGGAATACTTGTGCAGGGTTATATGAATAAATGATACATATCCATTCGTTCATTCAATAATTACTGAGAGCCTACTATGTCCAAGGACAGTGTTAGGCCTTGGATACATAGTGACAATAAGGTGATCACAGTGTTCTCATTTTCAATTAGCTAAAACCTAGCAAGGAAGAAACTGACAAATGTGTAAACACACACACACACACACACACACACACATGTGCACAAACACATATGCACACATAGACACATACAACTACCAAATGAGAAAAGTGATGTGAAGATAAAATGAAGAGTGGAGAGAACTATCGATAGCTTATCTAAGTCAAGAAAAAAAGGTTAAATTAGGGTATCTAAGGCAGTATTAGTTTTACCGGTGGTTTCACTCTTCTGTATATTATGAAGTCTCTAGAACAATTCTAAAATCAATCTCTAGAACAATTCTCACTTCTAAGAAAATTAGGTAGCTCATCCTTGGGTTACTTCATTAATTCTATTGCTTTCCCTAATATTTTCAAAATAAAATTTAGTTCCTTTTCTTCTTTTAAAAATATAAGCATGGGGGAGGGGGGACGATGGGATGGCTCAGCGGGTTGAGCACTCGCTTTGCAGCCCCGGGGCCCAAGGATCAAGTCCTGGCCCTGGCAGACCCATATGCTTCCCATTTGGGAGGTCCCCAGTTTGGTTCTTGTCCCCCCATTCAGCCCCGGGCTCAAGGAGGTGTGCCTTCCACAAAGGAGGCCCCCAGCCCCGTTTCTGCCCTGCATGGCCCCTGCCCACCTGTATGGAATGAAACCATGTTGAAAACTGATGATGTACAACTATGGAGACTGCTCTGGGTCCTCCCTCTTCTCTCTGTCTCTCTCTGTCTCTGTCTGTCTCTGTCAAAAACAATAAAATAAATCTTAAAAAAAAAAAAAAAAGCATTTTCCACACAATTTCTTTAATAAGATAAAGCTTCACATACTTCTTAAAATTCTAACTACAGATTTTTTTCTACTATTAAAAATGAGATTCCTGGCTTTCTTTAATTGCTCCATAAATTCCAAGGATTTTCCACCAATGCCCATTTCAATCAGCTCCAAGTTGAATGTCACTGTGAACTGGGTCATTTTAAATAGCTGCTTGAGCCAATGAAACATATAACCTACATAACCTCCCTGTTAACAAAATGTAGTTTTAAAATCAACCTTATGCAGTTTTGCCATAATTTCACTGGCTTCCATCTAATTTAAGCATCCATTTTATTATGTAATGCAAGCACAGGGAACACATAACTCTTACACTGGGTACCCTTTTTATTATGCAATGCAAGCTACATAAGTTACCCTTTTATTACATAATTGCTAACTATAGGGAACAGAACTCTTATATTAAGTTCCCTTTTAAGTATGTAACACAAGCCTTATAAGTGCCCTTTTTATACACAGAACCTCTAAGAACAACTTTAAACATGGAAATATTTAAGCAACCCACAGGTAAGGTTAAACTTATCTCAGGAAAGCCAATAACTTCACTGAGCAAGTTTTTTTTTTTCTTTTTTTTAAATCACAGGTCTGAGCTTCTCTTTTGTCTTGTTTTCAGTTTTGCCTACATCATCCTAATTCTTGACGCCTACTTTAGTAAAGAAAACATGGCCAGACAGCTGGCCTGCTTAGGAAGCTCAGAGGCAGGGGCAAAAGTGACAGGTCCAAAAGCATGAGGCAGGACCTGCGTGTAAACTAGGGACAAGAGAGCTGGTTCTCTGCAAAAAAATAAAATAAAAATTGTAAATGGTCTTAGGTAAGGCTATGGAGGAAATAAAAATCACTTTGTATGAGCTGTTTCTTCATAGTACTTGTTTCTTTCTCCTGCCTACTACTATATGGTCATTCACATGTCCATCTTCCTCAGTAAATTAAAAGTTGCTTATAGGCAAGAATCATATTTCTTCATTTTACACCTCATAAGTACCCTAAAAAATATACTCAATGGCTATTCAATAAAGAAATATAACTGGCCTTAAAAAAATAAAAAATAAAAAAAGCAAATTATACAGACATGAGGGAAAGGGATAATGAGTAGTTTAGCAGACTTAAAAAAATTTAAGTACCATACCTACTGGCCTTCACTTCACCTCGCTAGTTGAAAATAACAGAAAACAACTCAAAATAGCTTAAACAAAAAAAAAAGGGGGGGGAAGGTAAACAAATTTAAAGGTATGGTATATAACTCAAAGGCAAAACATGCAGCCAGAACCAGGAAAAGCACGCAGAAAATGAAAATGAAGATCCCTGGGAATGAGTCTCCTCTCTCCATGAGGTCTAATTCTCTCTACCTGCTGAAACAAGCTTTCTGTTACTCCTTCCAAATAGTAGAAGACAGCTATACCTGTGTGTAACATAACCATGTCGAAAACTGATGATGTACAACTGTGAAGACTGCTCTGGGTTCTCCCCCTTCTGTCTCTCTCTGTCTCTGTCTCTCTGTCAAAAACAACAGAGTAGATCTTTAAAACAAACAAACAAACAAACAAAAAACATGGAATAGTGAAAGGGAAAAGAACAATTTTTTTCCAAAAAGTCAAAGTTAGGAACTCACAGATTCTCTTGGTAAGAAGCATGCAACTGCATGACAGAAGTGAAAAACACCTCACTGAATTAATCAGAGGTGACGTGTGTGTAAGGGTGTGGGCTTACAACCAATTCTCTAATGTGAATGAGCCCTGCACAACCAATTACCGTATTTTCCGGCGTATAAGACGACCGGGCGTATAAGATGACCCTCTAATTTTACAGTTAAAACATAGGTTTAGGCCTATATTCGCTGTATAAGACTACAGCCTCGGAAGTGGGGGGTAGTCTTATACAGCGAATATAGGCCTAAACCTATGTTTTAACTGTAAAATTAGGGGGTCGTCTTATACGCCCGGTCGTCTTATACGCCGGAAAATATGGTATTCTGCTGGTCACAGAACAGTGGACATGGCCAAGCCAAGCACAAGGAATTTTCTTCTCCCTCTAAATCAACTCTTTGGGTAACTAACCATCTTAATCCTACTTGTTAATGTAATCATCTGAGGGACAGAGTCAAAATATATACATACTGATTTGTAGGTGTCACAGACTTAAAGTGGCCCTCAAGATCCCCACCTCCTGGTAGTAACATTTTTGTGCAATTACTTTGCCCTGGGTGTGAGAAACTTGTCACTTGCTTTTAACCAGCAGAATACGGCAAAGATGATGGGATGTCATTCGTTACAGAAGACCTATTTTGCTGGTAGACTGACCCCTCTCTCCATTGCTGGCTTTGAAGAAGCAAACTGCTATAAAACCTGGAGCAGCAAGGAAATTAATTCAGCCAACACTCAAGGCAGCCTGGAAACAAACCTTCCCAGTCGAGCATCTGAGGGCAACCCAGCACCTAAACTGCTGCCTGCGGAGGGGCCCGGACGAAGGGGAACCAGCCACCTGCCCAGACTGCTGGCCCACAGACACTGTGAGGTAATAACTGGGTGTGCTGTCTTAAATCGCTCTGTGGTAATTTTAAGACAGTCACAGAAAACAGAGTAGGTGTGGGTTAGGACCTGAGATCTGAGAGTCCCTCTCTGAATAGCACTACTATTCATTTAACCACAAATACAATGCCTTCTATTTGGGGTGACCTTTCAAGTTCCCTTGTGGAGGTCAATACAATCTCCTTAAAACACACAGAATATACTCCAGGGCTCCTGGACAGTGCGCCATAACTACTTGGCTGTGTATGATTGGGCCACTGCTACCTTCCTGTTCTCATATCAGCCAGGTATTGATCTATCCCTTTTAAACCTGCTTCACATCAAAACACCATAGTCAGATGTTAACTTTCTTTGCTGTTGACTCTCAGAACTTAATTTTTAATTCTTTCAATGAGAAATACCGACCTGGAGAATGGGAGAATTGGAGAATTTCAACCTTGCATCTGTAAATAAGCCATGATCTGTTCCATGCCACGAAACCCCTTTCCTTTCCTTCCTGGATATTTCCCCTGCCCTCCTGACTGTACATCAGCACATCTAACACTCTCACTAGATGATTCATCTGGTGTCCCTCAAGTTGAAACCCCCTTATTCTCTTGAAATCATTTCCCCACTCTACCCTTCTTTCTTATGCCTACTTAGGCACCCTGCTACTTGAAATGACACTGTATTCAGGTCTCACCCAACTCTCTTCCATGGCACAACACTCTCTGAATCCATTTACACCAGGAAGGTCATACTAAACCATTTTATCACTTCTAAACATAGTCCAGGATGACCGTTTTCTCAACGCTGGAAACCTCTGTCATCCTTACAGTATTTCCTCATAAATGTCTATCACATTTTCATTCTTAAGTTAAATTCTAAAAGCTTATCAGGTATGAGGACTTTATGTAACCTTATGCCCTACATAAGAGTTTGCTATTATATAAAACAGTTAGCCAGTCAATTACAATGGTCTCCCAGCCCCAGAGTATATTCACTAACATTGCATTTCTTGATTCAGCTGATATCTAACAATATGCCCAATAATCCTAATGGCAGTCATAGGTTCTGAGTATACCTAACGACTCAAGGCAGTATACAGGGAAATGCAGAATCCAGGAGTGATGGGTGGGTGGGTCATGCATTTAGAAAAGTTTTAAGCAGAGATTCTGTTCCGGTCCCCAAGAGAATCAGTGAACTGACCCACTTTTGTTTCCATACTATACCCAACTGTGTACATTTTAGACATTCTTTTTAGTCATTTCTAAACATTACTTCCCATGAATACTGTGACTTTATTTAAATAGTACAGTAGTTCCCCTTTATCTGCAGATTTCCTTTCCACGGTTTCAATTACCTGCAGTCAACCACAGTCCAAAAACAGTAAATGGAACATTCCAGAAATAAACAATTAATACATTTTAAATTGTGTGCCACTCTGAGTATTGTGATGAAACCTCACACCTGGACCAGCACCATCCCACATATCCACACTGTATATGCTGCCCACCTGCTTGCCAATTAGTAGCCATTTCAGTTGTCAGATAGACTGTCACAGTATCACCGTGTTTGTGTTCAAGTAACCCTTATTTTACTTAAAAATGGCCTCAAAGTGCCATTAGGATATGCCAAAGAGGAGCCGGAAAGTACTTCCTGTAAGTGAGGAGAAAACAGTACAAAATATTTTCAGAGACCACACTTTCATAACTTTCATTACATATTTTATTATAATTGTTCTGTTATTGCTGTTAATCTCTTACTGTCCCTAAATTATAAATTAAACTTTTATCATAGGTATGTGCATACATGAAAAACAGTGTACACAAGGTCACTTTTACCCAGTTTCAGGCATCCATTAGGGGGCTTTAGAATATATCCACCCCCCACTCCCATGGACAAGGGGAGACTACTGTATCTTGGCCATAAAACATCAAAGTAAGACACTAATTAATCAGTGTTCTCTAGGAACCCACACACAACCGTAGCAAGCAAAAAAGAGTTTACTGGCCAACACTTATGATCCAAGCTACTTTTCCATTCCATTCACATTCAGACGAAGCAAGAGAAACTACAGTAATCAATACTAAATTTCCAGGCACTAATGTAGCACATCAAAAAAAGTGTCGAGTTTGGAATCCTACAAAATCACATCCTATAGCCCATATACATTAAGTGCTGATCCAAGAAAAGAAAACTAATAGAGAATTTTGTACTAATTAGTTGTCCCTTTTCCTGGACTTCATGATATGTTTGATGATACTCAAGTGAAACTGATAAAACTGCTGTTCTTTCAATTACTAAGAGGAGATGAAAGAAGAGAGAAAAGTTAGGAAACAAGATGTAGGGGGTTGCCCAGAAAGTTCAGTGGTTGAACACTTGCCTCACAATCACGAGGTTCGGGGTTCAATTTCCGGCCCTAGCCCATAAAAACCCATATGCTGAACTGCAGAGCAACTGGTAACTGCCAGGACGAGGTGGTGGCAAAGGTTCTCAGCTCCCTTGCAGGAGGCTCCCGGTTCACTTCCTGCTCTGCATAGCCCCACATCCACCTGTGTGGAATGAAACCATGTCACAACTAATGATGTACAGCTATGGAGACTGCTCTGGGCCCTCCTCTCTTCTCTCTTTCTTTCTTTCTTTCTCTCTCTCTCTCTCTCTCTCTCTCTCTCTCTCTTACACCTTCTCTCACACAATAAAAATAAATCTTTTAAAAAGAAGAAGTCCACAGGCAAAAACAAAAGTGGTAATTGTGGCGCAGATACCCCACATATGTCTGAGAGCTCTGTTCCTTTCTGACTACAACTGACATCCAATTTAGCTTGGACTCATAGCCACTATATTTTTTTCTGCTTTTATTGACAAACTAAGATTTTCCTACTCCATCAACCTTCTAATCATAAAACCATTTTAACACCTTACATGTTAAGAAGGTTTTTAGTTGACATGTGGTCAGACTTTCCAACCATCACATCTCAGCTTCTCTTTGAATCCTACCCCTATCTATCAAAATAGTATGTTCCAATATTACATAGCTCTCCAAATAGTATATTCTAATAGCACATAGCTCTAATTCTTGGTATGCTTTCTTACTGAGCAGGAAATCGGTCTTACTTTTTGACTCTTCAGTCGGAGTCTGTCCTCTAATAAAATAGATGAAAAGAATTACTTATCCATATGGGACGTATTCAAACATTTAAAAGGAAATAACCATGTCGCCACCAAATCTTTAATTTCCATCCCTACAAGTCCCTTCCCTTATATTATGCATTCTGTATGCTTTTCTTCCATCTGAGCCTCCAAAGCATAAAAATCACATATTCACTTAATATCACTCACACTATCTAAATTCAAGTGAACTCTCAGTGTTGTCAGACTCTGCATTTAGTCATCCGCCTTTTATTTCTTCGCTCATACAAAGATGTTTCAAATGTTCTTTGTTTTCAATACCCCACATTGCTACTTCCACCACCACAGGATCTTGACCACACAGAAGGCAGTGACCATGTACTGTCATCCTCCCTCCTCCTATACCTCCTTCTTTAAAAATGTAACCCTGTCAACCCTTCTGCCTCTTAGAATTGTTTTCCGCAACTTTCTCCTCTCATATATCTGGTGGAAGAAGAGTAAAGAGGGAATACTAACACTTATTGACCAAGAGTTAGGTATTTGCACACACTTTGTACACACTGTCTCATTTGACTGGTCCATCTTTTTGATGGCTTTCCCATAACATCTCTCCATGCAAATAAGACTGTTCCTTTTAAAATTAAGATATATTATTTACATATTTACGATTTGCAGAGTATTGTGGTTGGCAGTGGTACAAAGATAAATAACCTATCATTCCTTCACTCAAAGGATCTTAAGAGCTAGAAAGTAAAAGAGTCATATATACAAATAATACAATGTTTTTAACAAGGGAAAGAGAGAAGACATAAATAAAGAAGTAGTCACTCTCGAGTTTCTAAATCAGAATAGTGTTGCTGTTGGTGCCATTTAGAAATTCCGACCTGTTCACATGGATGGTGGTCAAGTACTTGACCAAGTTTGATGTGCAAAGCTAAATGAAGTTCTTTGCTCCAGCTTTCCTTTTAAGCTACTGCCTTATTTCTTCTCAATTCACTGACAACGTTTTTAATGTGTTTTACTGTTTTTTCACACACCATGTATGGCTTACCCCCTAAAATTTGAACTTGAACCTCACTTAAAAAAAACTCCATCCTTGAAGGATATTAATAAGCTGATTACCAAAGTTTTCGTTATTGCTTAGTATTTAACAAGACTACATACATACATTCTCTCCCTCTCTGCAATATTTGACATTGTTGACAACACTTACTTTGTATCTAACAACTAGTTCTTCAACTTAGTACCTTATTGACCAAACTTTACTTCCGATTTCTCTATCTTGCCAAAATGAAAGCATGTATCAAAGCATTTCTGGGATTTCTTTTTTTTTTTTTATTCTTCCTCAGAAAAATTTCCTACTCTGACCACAATCAACTATCATTTTGGGGTAGTTGCTTTTATAGATATAGATACTGAATACCATATTTTTCCATGAATAAGATAGCCCTATGTATAAGATGACCCTACATTTCTAACCCAACATTAAGAAATCAATAACCCATGTAATAAGATGATCCCCAACTTTTGATCTAACAATTTTAGACAAAAGTATCATCCTATACACAGAAAAATATGGTATATGTAGTTTTTTTAAACACAGGTATACACACAATAATAGAAAAAACTATAACAAGACAACCAGGTATCTACCACCATTATTTAACAAAGGCTAAAATTATGCCTTATTTGGGTCATGCCTTTTTCTTTTCTCCATTTCTTTAAAAGTATAATGATACAAATATACCTAAAGTGCCACTCTCCCCTCTTCCCATTTTTACACTTTTATTATATATATACATTAAAATATATATATATATATATATATATAGTAATGTTCTGCTCATTTTAAAAATGAGGAGTCAATAAATATTAAAAAATAATAACTATTATTAGCCATCAAGAAAATGCAAATCTAAAACCATAGATGCTGCTTCACATACTCTAGAATGTTAGTAATAAAAAAGATGGACAGTAAACAAGTGTCAGCAAGGATAGGGAGAAAGTGAAACCATCATC
Source organism: Craseonycteris thonglongyai (assembly GCA_004027555.1). Classification (NCBI taxonomy): domain Eukaryota; kingdom Metazoa; phylum Chordata; class Mammalia; order Chiroptera; family Craseonycteridae; genus Craseonycteris; species Craseonycteris thonglongyai. The sequence continues at coordinate 39,954 of PVKE010005975.1, forward strand.
AGACACTACTGGTGGAAATGCAACAGGATGGAGCCACTTTGGAAAACAGTCATCTAACACAGCAATTCCACTCCTTGGTATATATACCCAGAAAAAAGGAAAACATAATGTCCATACAAAAACTTGTACACAAATGGTCTTGGCAGCATCGTTCATAATAACCAGAAAGTGGAAGCAATCCAAGCGTCCATCAATGGATGAATACAATGTATTATATCCACACAATGGAAAATTATTTGGCAACAAAAAGAAATGAAGGGCTGATACACACTCTATCATGGATGAACCTTAAAAACAAGGTCCATTGGAAAGCCAATCAAAGAGAACCACATACTGTACGATTTTAATTTGCATGAAATGTGCAGAACAGGCAAATCTATAGAAAGAGAAAATATATTCGTGGCTGTCAAGGGCTGAAGAGAATGAAAGACTTTAGGGGTGATGGCTAAGGTTTCTTCTAGGGGTAATGAAAATGTCCTAAAATTGATTGTGGTGATAGATGCAAAATTCAGTGAATATACTAAAAGCAACTGTATTATACATTTTGAATAGGTGAATTGTATGTATGTGTAAATTATATCGCAATAAGGCTGGTTTTATACTGAGGGTGCCAAAAAAAATGCATACATGTTTTAAGAGATGTTATCTATGTATTACTTTTCTTTTCTTTTCTTTTTTTTAATTTTTTTTTTTTTATTTTTTTATTTTTGAACTGAACTGGAGGCCTCACCATGTTCGGGAAGCACACCCCAGTTCAGCATATGGGTTCATGTGGGCCAGGGCCAGGATTCACTCCTCGGTCCCCAGGGCTTCAAAGCGAGCGCTTAACCCACTGAGCCATCCCGGCTTCCCCTATGTATAACTTTTCAAAGTTGAATTGAATTACGATTAGTATGTCATTTACTCAAAAGATGGCAATTATCAAATGAATGCTAGGGTCACCATGACACAGGCAGGAAAAATAAAAAGACAAAAAGCACAATTTTCATTGGAGAAGCACAAGACAATTTTGAAGTGGTATTTGAAATTCGAGAACATTGTGGAAGTCAAACAACAATGGAGGTGTGAGTGTGTAACAGAACCTTCAACATGCCTAACAATTGCACACGTTCGTGGTATGTTTGAAATGCATGGTAAATTGAAACTGTATGTGCAGCAATACAAGTGGACACTCTGGTCAACGTTGCTCAAGCAGTAGTTCACCGTAATCAGAACTGTCTGGACGCTGATGGTCACCACTTTGAGCACCTATTGTAATTGCAAAAGTCAAGTGTGTGACTTGTCTTCATCTTTTGTTATCAGTATATATTAAGCATTATAATTTTAATACAGTATTTTTCCTTTCTTAAAATGTGTATACATTTTTGACACCCTCTGTATATACATATACACATGTAGTACATATATATTATGTTATAATCAGGCATTATAAATACTACATATATCTATAATTATATATTATACACACACATATATATTACTCTTTTACAGTGTATTCATTTAGTACTATTTCTGAAGTTTATCAATGTGGGTATATGTATAACTAGTTTATGCATGTAGCTTAAATGCCCCAGTGTGTGGGGAGAAAATTACACTATTATGTATCAATTTCCCTACTTTTTGTCTATGTGCAGGAGTGTCAAAATGGACATCCTTGTACATGTCTTCTTGTTTTACATGTGTGATAATTTTATAAGATAACGCCTCAAGCAGAATGGCTGAATTGCAGAATATGCACATCTTCAACTGTACCACGTATTTCCAAATTGCTCACTAAAAATATTACTGCAATTTATTCCAATCACTTCTTTGCAAGAGTTCCTATTTCTTCTCATCCGTGCCAACACTTGGCATTATCAAGCTTATTAGGTTTTGCCAAAAAAATAGGTGTAAAGTGAAATCTCACCAGGTTCTTACTTTTCATTTTCCTGACTATTAGTAAGGCTGAACATCTTTCATAATTGTACTCTCAAGCTTCTTCCTCTGTTAATTGCCTACTCATATTCTTTGCCCATTTTCAACTGAGTCATTTGTCCTTTCCTTATTAATTTGTATGACTTCTTCCAAACTCTGAATACTTGTATTTGATCACTGAGAAGAGATGCAAATACGTATTCCCAGTCTATGGTCTGTCTTTTCATTTGTTTTTAATGCCTTTTGCTATATTGAAGATTTTAACATTAGTGTATTCCAAATGTCAGTCGTTTGTTTTAGGTCTTGTGATTTTTATGTCTTAAGAAATTATTCCCTATCACAATGTCATGACACATGTATTGTATGTCCTCCTATGAAAGTTTTAGCATTTTGCTTTTCATGCTTAGAACTGTAACTCATCTGGAATTCAGTTTTCTGTATGGTGTGAGGTGGGTATTACCTTTTCATTTCTTCCATAGAGAAAGCCAACAACTCTAGGTCCATTTATTCTTTATCAAATTCACCCTTACACCCACTAATCAGTAATTGATAGATTACTTTCAAATCTATATTACCTAATTATTTTATAATCACAAATATAATAATTGATTCAGACAAAAATCAAAACTGGATGAAAAGACTACCTAGTGAAATGTTATTGAGAATGACAATATACAAATGGTCTCTAAGTATCACACTATAGATAATTAATTATAAAGGATATCTGTCGCCTTAAAATGAAGAGTTCAAGTAACTACTTGAATCAAGTGATCAAACTCACATCACCAGCAACAGAACAAAGTAATATGCACTCCCTAAAGTGAAATAATGGAAAGTATACAACACCACCTATATAAAATTCTTGCCCAAATTTGTCAAACTGAATATGATCAGGAGGACAGAGTTAGACAAATCCAGGTGTGAGACATTTCTACAAGACAAATGGCCCAGACTGTTCAAAAATATCATTAAAAACAAAAAAAAGGTGAAAGAACTATTCTAGTTTAAAGAAAACTAAAAAAGCAGACAAACAAAAATGTAATACATAGTTCTTGCGTGGATTATTCCCCAAAGTTCAGCTATAAAATATATTTTTGGATAGTTGGAGAAATTTTAACATGGACTGCATTTTAATTAATACTATATCAATATGAAAGTGTGTGATAACAGTACTCAAGTTATATAAAAGAATACTCTTTATTACAAGAAGACATAGGCTAAAATATTTACAAATAAAGTGTCTTAATGTGTGCAACACTACACATGTTAAAACTACATACACATATAAAAGGGCTCTCTGAAAAAAATCCAGGTATTGTCAATATAACAAAAACAGTTACATGGCTGGCTACTTTCCAGACAGCCCTCATGCATACATATACATTTGTATGGGACATTTTTTTTTTAAGATTTATTTTATTGTTTTTTTTTTTTAGAGAGACAGAGAGAAGGAGGAGGGCCCAGAGCAGTCTCCATAGTTGTACGTCATCAGTTTCTGACAGGGTTTTGTTCCACACGGGTGGGCGGGGACTGCACAGGGCGGGAACTGGGCTGAGGGCCTCCCAACTATGGGTTTGTGTGTGTGTGTGTGTGTGTGTGTGTGTGTGTGTATGTCTGTACACACACACATATACATACATACATAGAAATTAAATAAATTTAACAAAATGTTGAAAATTGGAAAATCTAAGTGAAGGGTATATAAGTGTTTAGGGTATTATTCTATTTTTTTCAACTTGAAATTCCTCCCCTACCCCCCACAAAAAAGATGGGGGTAAACGTTATATTGTTTCTGCTGACTTCTGTCTTTGAACTACTACCTTTTAGACATTTCATCTTAAAGCCCACTGTCATTTTTATATCAACCTTGCATAAAATACATTTCCCCAATATAACCTCCCTTTCTGACTTTCCTATTTTTATCAAGTTGATTTAGCATCACTTTCTGTCATTTAGACTCAAAACTGTAGTAGACTTGTAGTATACAATGAGATTAATAATTAATAAAAACTATAATAATGTATTCAGAGTTCACTGATTTTACAATTATGACTCAAAAAGTATTTTACATAAATAGATCAGTGAATTCGGAAAAGAATGTCTAAATCTGTGAGGGAATAAGCTTGTAAATCTGTGAGAAACAAGGTAAGTCAAGGAGGGATTTTAAAGAAAACAGTTTCAAACACATTCCTAATCAGACAGAGTGAATACACACTCATTCCAATTTCAAACCTCTTAGAAGAAGAAGCCACCAACTGACAAGATACCATGAAGCCACAGGGTACAGCTGATAAGGTATCAGGGACTTCTGTTCACCCAAAGTTCTGGGTTGCAAGTGATCCACATGCAGTAGACCTTCAAACCTGCCCAAAGAAAGGCTGATGCATCACAGAACCTCTGTGCATGCACCTCAACAAGGTGCCATGTTCCCAGACTCTGCAAGCCTCTCAGGGCTCCAACCGAGGTACCCAGATTTCATGAGCATCGGACCATAGCTAGCACAACCGATTTTCAATGAACATTTACTGAGTGCCCATGATACGCCATGAATACCACTCTGTATCCTGAGAAATTAAAAGTTAATATAACATGGGCTCTGGGCCCAAGAAGGTCAGTCACAGTGAAAATGGTGAAGTAAACACAAAACTACCCCAGTGTGCTAAGTCTGAGAAACAAACGTATACAATATACAGACAAGGAACTGAATGACTCTTCTTGAGGGGCAGTTGTCCAAATAGAACTCTGAAGGCTGGAAAGAAGTCTGCCAGGTAGAGCAGAGAGAGACAAAGCACACCAGTAAGTAAACAGCCTGTGCGCAGGCAAAGCGGCATGCAGAGCATGACATAGTCTGGCCTGTCGTATGCACTGTGAGAGCATAAAGGGTAGAAGATGAAAGGGAAATAGTGCAATAGAGGAAAACTTCTTGACTGATACACTAAGGAGTTCATGAAAGGCAAAGCTGAGAGGTTTTAAGCAAAGAGAAAGCTTTATGTGCAGAAGAAGGTGTGTGAGGGTGTGTTTGTGCACATGGGTGTGTCAGTAGGGTTTAGACTGTGATTAATAAATCTATTCAAAGGAAGTAGCTCTTACTAAGTAACAAATATGTGCCGGGCTTTAGCTCACCGAATCCTCTCCACAGCCTTGTATCTCCATTCATTCCTTCACTTAACAGACCAGAAATCTAAGGTTTAAAGAGGCTAAGCAATTTTCCAGGGCCACACACCCGGTAGGTGGCAAAGGTCCATATCTCTTTCCCTATTTCATTAGTACCCATTACTTCTTGCTTCATTCACTCTCTCATAATGATTACACCAGACTCTCCCCTGTGTGATCCATATAAATGACAGATCAAACATCGAATACACAGCTTTCAGCATATTACTTCTATGCTCAAATCACCTCAATGGCCCCTTATTACCTATAGGAAAACATCCCAATTCTGTCATTTAGTCTCTATTCTCCAAACTTCCAAACTGGAGTCACCAGAAGACAGACTCTGAGACAGAGAGTTCCGCATGCAGAATGTTTACCCTGGTGATTAACAGCCATAACTTCCTTTCAGAAAATAAGGGAATCAGAATGGAGCAGAGGGAGATGACATGACACAATAAAGGCCCGACAGCAGCAACAACTGACTCCACAGGGAGCTGTGGAGCTAGACTGGCCCTCCTGAGATGGCCTGGCTTGTATACTCCCTCACTGATCAGTTAGAGTGAGCCCACCTGAAAAGCAGCATCCTAGGCGATGTAGCTTTGGCAGTCCCTGAAGGGGCTGACAGCTAGAGAACTGGGCACCAACGTCTCTGGTCTGATCTGCAATGCAAATATGAATGGCTCTCCCATTCAAAACCCTTCACTACATTGTCCTTCCAAGGAAGTCCACACCCATTACGCATGGCCCACAAGTCCCCATGGGAAAACTGAGATTTATAAAAATTAAGTCAATTGCACAATATTCCAGAGCCAAAGTGACAGAATTGAAAGTCAAGCCTCAATCTGACACTGAACTCACTGTAGTTTCCATAACATTGCCAATAAAATGCCAATATAAGGGTATGGAAGAGGAATTCAAGCCAGGGACGACTAAAGAAAGACCATCAAAACAGCAACATTTTCTTAAGGACAGTTTTACCATCCGTCTAGACTATTAGATAAAGCAAATTAAGAATGCTCCCTGATAACGCCTCTGGATTTAAGAACTAAGCAGAATGACAAGGGATTTGGTTTTGAAGCAAATTATCAGTTTCAGCATAACCTCCACTGGAGCTTGTAAATCAGAAGAAAATTCAACGAGCTGTGCAAAAGGAAAATCACTGAACTCAACTCTGGGAATCATTCTGAAATGGGCCTTCAGTAGATGGAGCTGTCCCCTCTGAATTGGTGCTGAACCACAAAGAAGGGAACTCTGAAGAGCTAAAAATACAGTCATTTGGACAAAGGTTCTGAACATTTGCACTGATTAAAATGCCAACCACCCTTTTCCTAAGAGCAGTGGAATCAACCTTGGTATAGCAGCGACATTTTAACCCTGAATAATGTTGTTATTATTATACAAGAAATGAGCACCAACAATACCTTCAGCATCTCTAAGAAAGATAGTATGACATAGCACTTGACCACCAAACCAGTGTTATGAGAAAGACAGTGGAATGACTGAAAACCACTTTAAATTTCATTGTCATGGAAAAAGGGAAATGCTCAAAGTTTATCTCTCCCTTTAAATTTTATTAAGATTAAGGAGTTTATGGGAAAATGTTCTTTATGATTGCTACTTTTTCCTCATGTCTGCTACTGTCATATGAATTAGGTTTATGACCAGGCTGTTTTAATTAACTCAAATATCTGATTCTACATGTTGGCTTGGGATTAACATACAATTAATTAACAGTTTGCAGAAAAGAGCTACCCTTTGACAGATATTAAAGAACTTTATACCTGAATGTGGAAAAAGAATTAGACATTATCCCAAATAAAGATAAAGTATTAAAATATCCAAATACATTCAAACAACAGTTCAAATGCCCCACCACAACATGCCACTTTTCATCAGCTAACTAATGCCAGCCGACCAAATACTGGCCAAAGAAAGCTGAATTCTGAAGGACTCACCAGGTACAAATCAGAAATTCTGCACATTCTAGAAGCTTTTACGAGGCTTAAAGTTAGACTGCCTGTTGCAGCACAGGATTTTTGGACCGGCAGTCAAGTAACACCCCCTGAAAAGCAAAAACTATAAACAAGCCAAATTTACTATTTAATGATTCATTTTAAGATTTAGGGCCCTACTTCTTCCTTTCAAAGGCCACACTTAATAGTAGATTGCATTATTAGAAAGGCACAAAAATTCTGCAGCTCAAAATCAAGAAAAAAAAGTTGCTTTTTTACAATAATTTACTCTATGACTTTCCAAGGGCAGAAGAAAGACAGACAGTAGATAAAAACATATATGCAAATGCTTCAGAGCGAGAGTTCCAAATAAACTATCCTGTTCCATTTGACACTGGGACACAGTTTTCCCTAAGCCAGCATACTTTTGTGACCTCAAAGTCAAGTCTTTCATAACCTGATCATAATTTTCACCTAGAGATGTTTTCGCTGTGGTATTTGACATTGGAATATTTGTTCAAATGACTTTCTTGAGAATGTCAATATGTGTTTAGATAGAATATAAAGACCAAGAAATTGTTCCACTTTTGCTATTAATGAGTCCCCAAAACACTGAATCTACAGAGACACACTTGTGATAAGATCTAGTTAGAATTCTGCAAGTGTAAGAACATGCCTAATGTACTGCCAGAGGTCGGGAAACAAACACAAAATAAGAAATATTTTTATAATGCATAAATAAGAATATTTGTTTAATAATAAAAATTCTTGAATTTATTTCTAATGACATTACAAACTATTAAAGATACCAGTATCACAGGTAAAACTGTTCAGTGAGGCTCTCTGATCTATAGATGGAAGAATGAAGCTTGAACTTTGTTATACTTGGTTAATACTTTTAATGAACTAGTTAAAAGGCCCTTTCCTTTGTATCCAAAAACGACGACAGCTCAACACAATTTGTACAGAAACCAGCTCAGAAGTATAAAACTAGGGCTTTACTAGTCAACAAATACCCTCAATTAGGTACCCCTAAAAATACATATTAAGAGGGCTGTCCAGAAAGTATCCAGCCATGTAATATGAAAAACAGAGGCATTTATGGCTGGATTTTTTCTGAACAGCCCTCATATATTCGAAATCCTTTTCCATTAAAAAAATATGGACTCTATAGATGTAAGACATGAAGTGTAACTACATTTTACAAAAGTAATTATGAATTTATATTATATTAATCACTTTCTCTTGCCACATTCCTTTTGATACAAAAGATGACAAACTTCTTTTTATTTACTTATAAATAAGTACATATAATTTATAATCTATAGCCAAAAAAATAGGAAAAAGTTTACTGATTCAAGGATAGCTAGGATCTGTATAGCTTCAACCTCTTACGATCACTGTCCTATCCAATGCAGTGCCCATGTAGTCCTAAACTTTAGTATAATGAGAGATGTTGATCTAGCAAAATTTAAATGGTCTAGATCTATTGATGCTAATGTAGGTTTACAACAGTAATTTCACTACCATCTTTTCAGACCTCAGATGTACTTATCCAAAGCAGAATACAAAACAAGACAGTAAACAGATGTTTGGATATGCACAATATGAATGAATATATAGCCTCATGCAGAGAAGAAAATCACATACATACAGACACACATTCCTCAATCTTAAAGTTTTTTTGATAACCCTATGCAAAATTCGAATTTCCCCAATAGAATGCTTCTTTCCCTCTAATATAATGCTTTCTTCTCTCCCTGCTCTGATCCTCTGTAAATTCTGATAAGATTCTGAGCCCCTTGAAACACATGCCCAACACATTATTACGACTCCTACAGGCTAACTGTGCGGTGCTCATGAACATAAGGCCATTTCGAAAGTACACGCACTGAGTATTGGCTCAGCAGGGTAGGCTGGTTGGAGGTCAGGAACAAATGAAAAGGTGATAAGCAAGCAGGCCAGGATAATATATGATTTCAATTCTTAGCTCGGAAAAGAGACTCCCTGCAAACCTGCATGTTTAGTCTCCACATCTTTATGTGTAAAACAAGGTTAATAATTCTGAATATTCTCTTAAGAACATCATCCAGATAGGCTAATTAACAATAACAAAGAACCAGGAAAATGCAAACTTCTTTGAAATGTTAACAGACAACAGGTTTCCCTACAGGTAAGGTGCAGTAATTTATTTATAGTTCTTTTCATTCAACTCCCTCCATTAGCTCTGCAAGGCTAACTAACCCAGAGCTATGAAGAGCAAAGTTTTTCCAACACTTATCAAGTTGGTCAAAAGGAACATCTTCAAAGTATCAGATCCCTGGGGTAATTAAAATGTATGGGAAAGAAAAATTAATTGAATGAACATAGTCTGCCAAATGTCTAAATAAGACTAGTCGTTAGTGTGTTCCACAATCAGAATAGTTGAACAGGGATAAGGATAGAAGCAAGTCCCACCCACTGCTCTGAGTCAGTGATATCTAAAGTAAATAATGGAAATGCTCAGAGAAACAAAAGCAAATCAACTCCTCTGGTCATTTCTTGAAACATTCTGAGACAAACCAAGAAATTAGCCGCCAGCACACTCAGTCCCTTATTAGATGGTGGTACTCCACACGATTGCTTTGAATGATGGCGGGGGTGTGGGGGCGGAATGCAGCATGTAGCACAGACATCACACACAGCTCTTCCCTCACACGTGCCATTGGCAGGTTTTGTACAGGGATGAAATTAAGTGAGAAAGTAAACCTAACGCAGCTAAAATCCTAGTAGTTTAGGCCATCAGAAGAATAGCTTTGTAGTAGGAAAACAAAACCTCAATGAAACAAAACCACAATAAAGCTCAATCATTTGGTTATTATATTTTAGCTAAACATTTATAAATCTGCTAGTTTACTGTGCAGTTCCTGATGAGAAATGCAGAAGGCTCAGTCTATGAATAAGAACAACACTGATTTACCTATATACTAACCCACTGGAAGCTTTATCTGATTTTGATGACACTTCTCTTTTTATATAGTCATTCAAGATAGCTCTAGCAAGAGAAATTTGTCTATAAGATGGTCCTAAAACAGGCTACCCATGTTTCAGAAAGGTCATTTGGTCTTACAAAGTGTTGAATATTAAAATATGCAAAGGTAAAGGAAAAGAATCACTCCTAGACCAACAATTCCAGAACCCATGGCTAGTGTCATTATTTTATGAAAATATATAAATTCACATCTGCTGGACTGAAAAAAAAAAAAAAAACGTTTAGGAAGGAACACAACAGTTCTATGCAATATGTAGACTTTGGTGTCAAACTGATTTAGGTTCAAATCCAAGATCTGCTATATGGCAGCCAGGTTATAAAACACGGACAGCCTTGAAATTTAGGTGAAATGAGATCATCAAAGAGGTTAGAACAAACAAACAAAAAATCCTAGCCAGTAGTTTTGAATAAACTGACTTACTAGGATAATTGCTAAAATTGGACTCAGCAAGGACAGACAGATAAGCCAAGGCTTATTTGAGAAAAGGGCTCAGAGGAAACTTTGGGCAAGGAGAGCTTTTGTCAAATCCAAGAGTAAACAAGCCCTTGAAGAAAAACAAGAGTAGCTGTCCTTATGAAGAACATGCGGCTCACTGCACACACTCTGGGGCATGCACCGTGATAGCAATGGTTTGTTCCATCTCACTCTCTGTCCAACTTAATTACAATATAGTACTGGGGGTGGCAAACCTATGGCACGCGTGCCCAAAGTGGCATGCAGAGCAATTATTTTGGCACGCGGAGCTGTGAATATCATTTAAAAAATTATTGTTTATGCTCTTATAGACATAAAAATAATCGATACCTCTATCTCACTCGATGGGTTGGCACACGAGTCGAGCGAGTATACTCTTATTTCATAAACTTTGGCACTCAATCACCAAAAGGTTCGCCACCCCTGTGACTCTCAGTTAACTAGCACCCATGCTGGATAAATGTATTATTTCTTCAATTTTTTTGGCAGCCACTTCAAAGTGCTGGTTGCTTGCATTCTAGTTAACATAGAGTCTACTGTAATACTATTTTATGTTCATATAGATATTACATTTAATAAGCCATGGTTGCATTCATTGCTATCAATTGATATTGTAATCACTGTTGCCTAAACAAAGATTTTCTGTACAGGTAGATATAAAAATAATTTAAAGTGAACTATTAGCACTGTGTTTTATTTATGTGCTAGAATTCAAACATATTTCTTTCTCTAAGATTCTTCTAGTTATAAGAATTTCACCCTTTATAGTTTATCAATATAGTCAAGGAATTACAAAAGGCAAAGAGAAAGAATCAAAAGCAATTTCAATATACATAACTTCATTTTACATCTAAAAATACACCTCCAGAAAACAGTAAGGGTTAAACCATTTTTTAATGTTTAAAGCAACAGAGACCCAATATGTATGATCATAGGTTGTATAAGTCCACAATGCTCAAAAATTCCTAAGCACTAGAACACATGCCATAAATATGTTTTAGAGTATTTTTAAAACCATGATCTTTGAAACTTGTCAGGGTTCTGGGAGGTAGTCCACAATGGAGGCCGTACGGAATGGTGCAAGAAAATAGCACTGGATTTGGAGTAAGTGTCTATCCTGGGTTCAAGTTCACTTTCTCCACTAGGTAGGTATGTGACTGTATAAATTATTATCAACCTCAGTTTCTTCATTTGTTACATAGGTATAAAAGGAGCTATGGCACATCAAAGAGTTTTGCAAGCAGGAACTCAGTATACAAGTATGAACTATATAAAGAATACCAAAGCAGACTCATAATTGAGATGCTTTTATAAATTATGGACATATTTTATCTTTAAGATCATATATACCTTCCTTGCAACTCCACCATCTAACACAGAGTCTTACAGACAGTAGTAACTCAATATTTGCCAAGTGAGGTAGATGGATGGGTAAATAGGATAAAGCAGCAGTCCCCATTCTTTTTGGCCCCAGGGACTGGTTTTCTAGAAGACAACTTTTCCATGAACTGGGGCAGGGGACAGGGACAGGGACAGGGACAGGGAGTTGTCAGGATGCTTCAAGTGCATTACACTGATTCTGCATTTTGTTTCTATTATTCATTATTACATTGTAATATATAATGAAATAATTATACAGCTCAACATAATGAAGAATCAGTGGGAGCCCTGAGCATGAGTTTTGGTAGAAATCTGCAAGCAACTGATTTATGATGGTCTCTGTGCAGTTAAGCCTCTCTGCTAATGTTAATGTGTATCTGCAGCCACTCCCCAGTTCTAGCATCACTGCCTCAGCTCCACCTCCGATCATCAGGCATTAGATTCTCATAAGGAGCGCACAACCTAGTTCTCTCACATGTTCAGTTCACAATAGAGTTTGCACTCCTACGAGAATCTAACGCTGCTACTGATCTCACAGGAGGTAGAGCTCAGGAGGTAATGCGAGTGATGGGGAGCGGCTGTAAATACAGATGAAGCTTTGCTGACTCGCCCACCACTCACCTGCTGCCATGTAGCCCAGTTCCTAACAGGCCATGGACCAGTACCATTTGGGGCCCCAGGATAGATGAACAAATAGCTGCAATTTCTTTTTCTTTTGCTAGCTCTCAATTATAATCTCAATATCATTTTAGGTTGGTACATTTGCCCAAATGACAAACAAAAATCAAATTCAAAATCAGAAAATAATAGCAATATTTGTTTATAATACATACATTATGTTAACATAATCTGAATAGAGAAACCACAAAAATGAGAGTTTTATTTTTTAATAATTTCCAAAAACTCTATCTCTACTCAATTGCTTATTATTGGTCTTATGATTATTATTCCAGATCTTTCATCTCCTCCTTCATATATAATATGGATTGTTGGCTACATGCTAATACTAAATTACAAATTTTGTTGTATTGACATCTGCTCTACATACATAATTAAAACCTTACCACCAAATCAATGTTGTATGATTTTTAATGTAAAGTCTCTATAGCCTCAAAATCATTATAAATTCTTAGACAAAATTAAGATATAATACCTAACTTTTAAATTTCTTTTTCATACAGTCTCTATTCAATAAATATTCTTATGTGCCAGACACAAGCAATACAGCTCTGAGTCTTCTTAACAAATGACGTTGGGAAAACTGAATATCCACATGCCAAAGAATGAAACTGGGGATGCCAGGATAGCTCAACAGATTGAGCACTTGCCTTTAAACTGCAAGGTCTGGGGATTAAATCTCTGCCCCAACCTGTGCAAACCCATATGCTGAACTGCAGCACAACTGATAACCACCAGGATGGTGGTAAAGGTTCTCGCCTCCCATTCAGGAGGCCCCAAGTTTGATTCCTGCCCGGTGCAGTCCCACATCCACCTGTATGGAATGAAACTATGTTGTACCTAATTATGTACAGCTATGGAGACTGTTCTGGGCCCTCTCACCTTCTCTCTCTCTCACCTGCTCTCAAACAATAAAATAAATCTTAAAAATATGAATAAAATTGGACCTTTACCTAACACTATATACAAAAAGTAATTTAAAATAGATTAGAGATCTAAATGCACAAGGTAAAACCACAAAGTTCTTACCAGAAAACATAAGGCAGATGTTTCATGACATTGGATTTAGCAATAATTTCTTGGGTATAACACCAAAGGCACAGGCAGCAAAAGAACAGTCAAATTGAACCTCATTAAAATTTAAAATTTATGTGCAACAAAGAGTAAAAAGGTAACCCACAGAATGGAATAAACTGTTTGCAAATCATATATTTCATAAAAGATTAGTATACAGAACATACCCAGAACTCCCAAAACTCAGCAACAACAACAAAAAAAAAACACACAACCTTATTCAAATATGTGCAAAGGACTGGAACAGACATTTCTCCAAAGGAGTTATACACAAATAGCCAATAGACACATAAAAAGATACTCACAGATCATTGGGGAAAATGCAAATCAAAACTAAAATGACATATTAACTCACCCTCGTTACTATGGCTACTATCAAAAGCAAACAAACAAAAAAAGCTAAAATAAGTACTAGCAAGGATATGGAGAAATTAGAACGCTTGTGTACTGGGTTGGTGATAATTTAAAATGGTATAGCCACTGTACCAAAAAATTTAAACCAGAATAACCATATTATCTAGCAATTACACTTTTGAGTATATACCCAAGAGAACTGAAAGTAGGGTCTCAAAGAGCTATTTGTACACTTGTTGTCACAGGAGCATTTTTCATAATAGCTAACATGTGGAAGCAATCCAAATGTCCATAGACGGATGAATGGATAAGCAAAATGGGGTATATACATACAATAAAATATTATTAATCCTTAAAAAGAAGAAAATTCTGACACATGCTACAACATGGATGAATCTTGTGTATACTGTGCTAAGTGAAATAAACTAGTCATAAAAATACAAATACTGTATGATTTCACTTATATTAAGTACTTAGAGCATTCAAAATCATACAGAGAGAACAAATGTTGACTCTCAGGGGTGTACAAAGGGGAAGTAGGGAGTTATTGTTTAATGGACATAAAGTCTCAGTTTTACAAGATGAAAAGAGTTACCAAGACAAATGATGGTGATGGCTGCACATTATGATGTATTGAATACTACTAAATTATACACTTAATATGGTTTACAATTGTAAATTTTATGTGTATTTTACCACAATAAAAAAAAAATGTGGGAAAAAGGATACAGCTATGCACAGGACCCAGTCATGGACGTGAGAAAGCCTGCAGCTGAGCCGAGAACAGGCAATATGGGTTAAAACTGCTAGAGCAGGAAGGTACATGTGGCTGTAGGGACATCCACAACAGGGGTCCCTAATCCTTCACCGGAAATTCAGGCACTGCCTCCTAAAAGGCTTCACATCAAAGTGGAGAAGTAAAAGATAAATAAGAGTTACCCAGGGAAGGAGGGATGAGAAAGTTGGGAGGCAAAAAATAGGAGGCACTAAATGAGATGTAAGCCTGCCAGGCCTTGCACGCCATGT
Organism: Craseonycteris thonglongyai; assembly: GCA_004027555.1. Lineage (NCBI taxonomy): Eukaryota > Metazoa > Chordata > Mammalia > Chiroptera > Craseonycteridae > Craseonycteris > Craseonycteris thonglongyai. The sequence goes on from PVKE010005975.1 coordinate 54,991, forward strand.
CAAGGAGATTAGACTTACCCTTCAGAGACTGGACATTAAAGAGGGATCCATCATTTAGAAAGATGATCCCAGATGCAATGTGAAGAGTGAATCAGAGCAGGGTCAGTTAACAAGCTAGTTACAGTGATGTGGAGGGGTAGAGAGGGGTGGGGGAGATAATGGAGTCTAGAACTAAAGCTGAAGCCCTGCAAAGAGAGAAATTATAGGGTTTTAGAGATGGTAAGAGATGAAGTCGTCAGACTTCAGTGATTGACGGGTATTTTTGACATGCAACATCTGGCATGCTAATCAAAAGCCACTAAAGTAGAGAACATAGCTAGCTTAGCACCCAGCACTGAGTTAAGCAAAGATGCAGACTCATTTAATAATGTTAGCATCACTCTAATGGCCAATCACTCTATTAGGACACATTCAGTTCTATTCACAGTGACAACCTTCAAAGAGGCTGAGTACTTGGGTTCTGGGTCAAATGTGATGACAGCCACAAACAGTGGGATCAAAGTCATTATGAGAAAAGGATACCAAAGAAGCAACAGTAGGGACCACAGCCCTTTAAAGACCTCCAAACACTCCCCAATCTCTCAAGAGAAATGCTAAAAATGGCATGTGTGTTTCCTATAAGTAAAAAGATTTCTCTCCTTGTTCAAAGAAATATGAATTAGTATCTTGCTACTCAAAGTGTGGTCTAAGAAGCACAAGAATCACCTGACAATTTGTTAGAAAGGCAAATTATCTATCCCCACTCCAGATCTACTGAATAAAAGTCTGCATTTTAACCCTCTTAGTGCTACCTTCTGCCAGTGGTACTAGCGAAAAATGCGAAGGGTAATTTAATGGTCTACGTATGAGCCAATATATTGGTCCACCACACTTTTCGCCTGAGATGCAAAAGCCTATATATCGGCCTGTAGCACCAAAAGGGTTAAAATCAGCAGGTATTCATATGCATGTTAAAACTTGATTGGGAAGCCAGGATGGCTCAGCAGGTTGAGTGTCCATCTTGCAGCCCCGGGGTCCAAGGATCAAATCCTAGCCCTGCCCGTGCAGACCCATATGCTGAGCTGGGGAACAGTTCATTTCTCACCAGGGCAAGCTTCCCATGTAGGAGGCCATGGGTTTGGCTCCCGCCCCAAGCATGCTTCCCATGTAGGAGGCCCCAGCTCACAGGGGCATGCCTCCCATGAGGGAGGCCCCCACCCAGTTCCAGCCCTGTGCAGACCTGCACCTACCTGTGTAGTGAAACTGTATAAAAAACTAATGACATACAGCTATGGTGACTGCTCTGGGCCCTCCCCCTTCTCTTTCTCTCTGTCAAAAAAGAACTTTAGGAGCACTTAATTCAGAGACTTGTCCGTGACTCGC